>VXBT01012525.1:192992-219591 GCA_013400235.1 Oriolus oriolus
GGGACACAGGGAGTGATGCAGGGAGGGATGCAGGGGTGGAGGAAGGGATGCAGGAATGGAGAAAAGGATTCAGGGATGGACGAAGGGATGCAGGGGTGGAAGGTGGGATTCAGGGATGGAGGGAGGAGTGCAGGGATACAGGGAGGGATGCAGGGGTGGCAGGAGGGATGCAGGGACAGAGCAGGGTTTGCCTCAGGTGCAGGTCCCCGTGCTGGGCAGGGGTGGGTGTGAGCCCCATGATGACGAGTGCTGATCCGGCTGGGGTAACGCTCCGTTTTCCACGGAACTGAAATTTCTTTTGAGGTTCCCACAGCGCTGCACATCAGCCACCTCAGCTCCCCTTTGGAGTGAGAAGTCTGTCTTGCCAGCAAGATGAGGGAGAAAGTTTGAGGGATGACCCTCAGGGCAGGCTGGGAACGGAATCCCCTCACTTTGCTGTTCCCCCACAGCCGCACCGTCCTCCAAGAAGTGCTCGACACTGACCTCAGCAACGAGGCCTTCCCCTTCTCCACACACAAAATCACCACGGCTGCAGGATGTGAGGTAGGAAGGGGCCATTCCTCGAGCTCCCCAGGGAGCTCTGAGCACCTACCAGCCTGCACAGCCGAGTGCAGAATCCCAGACTCGTTTGGGCTGGAAGGGACCTGAAAGCTCATCTCATTCCAGCCCCCTGCCAGGGGCAGGGACACCTTCCTCTATCCCAGGCTGCTCCAAGCCCCATCCAGCCTGGCCTTGGGCACTGCCAGGCATGGGGCACGTGCTTCTCTGGGCACCCTGTGCCGTCTCCCTTTGTTAGGGAATGTGTCTCCGCATTATTGCAGAGAGGTTTTGCTGCGGTTTTTGTTGGAAAAGGCCAAAGCCCAGAGTGGGAATGGGGTTTTTCCCTCCCTGACTGCCTGCCAGGTGCCATCCCACTCTCCCAGCCCTCCCAGAGGTGCCACAGCCTGGGCTGAGCTTGGGGAAGGGACAGGGTGGCTCGTGGCTCTGCAGGGATGCCAGAGGAATGAGAGACGCCTCCATGGATTAGGGTGAGCACCGGTGATGAGATCTACCTGACACTCCAGACAGCTTCCATTTCCCCCTCCTCATAAAAAAATGGGGACAATTTAATGCAAATCTTGTCAGGTACTGGCAGCAGGGACTGGGCAGCCTGGGAGCCGCTGTGTTTGATCACAGGAGAAGCCTGACAGCCCTAAGCTTCCTGTACAGGCACGGATCATCCTGCTTCTGCCGGGGCTCCAGGGCTCACAGATGCCCTGAAGCTGCTGAGCCTGCTTGAAACACCCTAAATAGAAGGGTTGGTGACCACGAAGTGTCATTTTCTCCAAGGAGAAACGTCCTGGGAGAACCTGGTGCTGGCCAGTTTGAGTATCGGGGGGAAAAGCTTTTGCAAGGTTTCCCCGAGAAACTCTGCCTTGGTTTCTCAGTGATGTTCATCCCCCCGTGTGAAATACTCCTATGGCTGCAAAAACACTTTGGAAGAGAGGGTGGAGTTTGTACCCCATCCTTCCCATGGGAAACGTGGGCAGGCTGTGATCCCAGAGCATCCCTCTCCCGCTGGATGAGCCGGCTGGGAGGAGGGACCGTGCCCAGGACTCGCTCTGGCTCTCGGGCTGGTGCCTGGTGGGGGATGAAGGAGGTGAAGGTGAAGCAGTAAATCTCGTGAAAGGCAGCAGGAGAGCCGGGAGCTGCAGCAGGCTGGATGTTCAGGAAATTGGGTTAAGCCACGTGCGGCCACTTTTCATTCAGAATTAAAATGGCTTTAATTCAAGCGCAGCTGCCTGCTGAAGGGATTGCTGCTAAATCAAATTAGAGCGCCTTGATTTGTGAGCAGCAGCCTGGCCAGGCCTTAAGGTGGTTTAACTGAGGCACAGGCTTCGCCCGAGTCAGGTTAATCTCCAAACCACTGTCATCAGTGTACCCTGGGCTTTGGGTGCCCAGCAGCTCAACCCACAGCAAGCCCAGTGTCCCTTGGAGGGGAACCGTGGCCTGGGGGGCTTCAAAGCCAATCCATAGGTGCAGGGTGCCTGAACTGTTGGATTTTAGTCTCCATTAATCCTCCCCACACCCTCCCTTGTCAGCCTGTAGCAGGCTGATGTCATCTTGTAATAATCTGCTTATCCCCTGGGAAAGGTGTAGAAATGTTCCTGTCATCACACGATGAGTTTATTTGCATTTCACTTCAAGTTTGTAAAAAATAATCCAGTCCTTCAAAGGGGGAGACAGGGCTGGCAGAAATCTTGTGGATTCTTTGGAGTGTAAACTCCCTGATGGACATTGAAAAGGTTTCCTGCCTGAGGGGTGTGGGCTGGGAGGGGACACCCTGCCTGCAGCCAGGGCCACCCTTCACGAGGTCTCCTTTGTCCCACCGGACAATGAACACCATGGACTCCATCCCACGCTGGAATTGGAGTGGGAGGATTTCTCAGGGCAGCAGGCTGAAGCCTTCGCTGATATTATCACCTTCCAGGGGGATTAAACTGAACCCGGCATCTTAAAAAAGTTATCACTGAGATTTTCCTGCATTAGCTCAGTAGTTGAATAAAATCAGCTAGAGTCAGAGGAGAGTTCCAGCAGAGTTAATGACTCTGGAAATTATGGATTGGTTTGTGAGTTTATGTATAGAGTCTCTCATTGTATGGAACAGCAGAGGAAGGTCCCCCTTTGAATCTCACTGCTGGAGACAGGGGAAAGTTCAGGTTTTCATTTTCTACAGTACTTAGAATCGCTGCACAAAAACCCAGGAACTGATTCTATTTCACAGCTCCAGCTGAAAGACCTGTTCCTGTGGGAATCCAGCAGAGCTGCTGAGCCCAGCCCTTGGCATTCCCCTCCGTGGCGGGGTGTGAACCCTGCCTGGGGCACACACACGAGGGGGCACAACCCCAATCCCTCCCTGTGCCCAGCTGACCACTGGCACCCCACTTTTCCAGGGATACCCGTTTTCTGTGGGGCACTGCTCTTGCAGGGATGCTCATCCCCCTAGAGCAGCAGTGGTTTGAGGGGAAGTTTCTCCCAGGAGTAACTCGCTCTTGGTTGTAAAGAGCACTTTAGCTGCAGCCACAGCCAGGGTTAATGAGCCGGGAAGTTGCCTGTCAATGCCCGGAGCGTCTCCTGCCGCAGTGAAGATGGAAGCTGGCTTGCAGCAGCCTCATCCCTGCCTGTTCCCTAATTAGATGACACCTTTGTGTAGGGGAAAAGGCTCCTTTGTGCCCCTGGGGAAGGGACTGCCAGCCTTTGTGCCTCGCTGCGGGGCTGTGCCACGGCCGGGGCAGGGCTGGCTCCTCAAAATAAACTCCCCATCCTCTGTGTTCCCCCCTCCTCCCCACTCCTATTGCACAGGTTGAAGCTTCTTACAAGCTGCCTCAAACTCTGCTTGAGGACCTGATTGTTGTGCTTGGGGAAGCAGGAATGGATTTGGGCTCCCAGCCGTGCCCCCTGGCCGTGCTGGCAGCACAGAGCCCAGGCAGCCCTTGGGCACTTGTGCCTGCTCCGGGCAGCAGCTGCTGGTGTCTGTTTGCATTTGTCCCCGGGATTAGAGAGCACGGCTGGCAGCAGAGCTCAGCAAATGGCAAAACGCAGCTTCTGCCCCAACCACACCCGGAGCCAGCACGGCCAGGCCAGCCCCAAGGCCACCAGAACCAGCCTGAAGTGTGTCCTGAGCTGGAAACTGCTTTGTTAAAAGGCCAGGTCACAATCCAGAGCAAAACTCTGGAGTGCATCTCCCTCCCAAATCGAGCTCTGCGTTTGCAGTGGATGTGTATCCGAAGGGATGAACCAGAGGGGGTTTGTGGGGGAGGCAGTGGAGAAATACAGCGGGATGAATCAGAGGGAAAGGCAGCTCAGGCTCAAGGGCTGTCTCCAGGGAAGGTGCCTGAGTTGGGCTGGTCCCAAGCGGCCTGGAAAGCTTTGGGAATGGAGGAGGTTTCATAGGGACAGCAGGAGGGTGCAGGCAGGGCTGCCTGGGTGAGAAGCTGGGGGAACATGGGCTGGGCAGTCTGTTCCCTGGAGCTGGCAGGCTCCAGCCCTGGGCACGAGGCTTCCCTGGAGAAGCTGCGAGTCCCTCGTGCCCATCTGCCCATTCCTCCTCGGAGCTCCATGCATTTGGTGAGGAGCCAATCTGGCAGCACAGCTTTGGGACACGACCTCCGTGGGGAAGCCTGAGCATTCTTGGTGGGAATGGGATGTGGGTCAGGACACCGGGCTCAGCCCCTGCCCACGAGCCTTTGGGTGCCTCTGCTGTGGGAGCACTGTCCGAGAAGGGAACACCCCTGGAGGGGGGACAGCAGTCATGAAGTGCCCCAAAAGCAGGACAGTCCTGCTGGGCACCAGCTTCCCTGTCTCAGTGGATCAGCAGAGGGAGACAAAAGCCTGGCTGGAGCTGGAGCATCACATCTAACCCCAGCCGTGGGATCCACAGCCAGAGGACGCTGCCAGCAGCCACCTCTGCCCGCTGGAACGGATGGTAGCTGGGTTTGAGGTGCCAGAGACGAGAAATTCAGCCTGACCTTGGCTCTGTGCATGAGGGAGGGCACAGAACTGCCTTCCACCACAAGGCTCCGTTGTAGCTCCCAGGCAAAGCCGGCTCTTCCCCCGGCCCGGGAGCGCGTGGCCGCTCCCACCCTGCCCAGCCCAGCTCCACCGCAGGGATGTTCGACCTCTCGCCTTTGCAGGTCCGTGCCATGAGGTTGTCGTTCGTGGGCGAGATGGGCTGGGAGCTGCACGTGCCCCGGGCTGACTGTGTGAAGGTTTATCGGGCGGTGATGGAGGCGGGAGCCCGGCACGGCATCGCCAACGCCGGCTACAGAGCCATCGACAGCCTCAGCATCGAGAAAGGTCCTTTCCTCCTTCCAGCAGCGCACTCTGCTTTTCCTCCAGCTGGGGAACCAGGGCAAGGAGCTTTTTCCAGCTTCAGGATGGGTCGGTGTGCCTGGAGGTGTGGCAGAGCCCCAGAACGCTGAGACTTCCCCTGTACGGGCTCCTCTCGGGGGTGTTTTATCCAGGGCCAAGCGAATGAAGGGCAGTGGGTGTCCGGGGGGCAGGGGCGATGTCTCGGTGTCCTGCTGCCGTGGCAGGGATCAGAGGGTGACCCTGCTTGCTCCCTGCAGGGTACAGGCACTGGCACGCGGACCTGCGCCCCGATGACACCCCGCTGGAAGCGGGCTTGGCCTTCACCTGCAAGCTCAAGTCCGGCATCCCCTTCCTGGGCCGGGAGGCTGTGGAGGCGCAGAAGGCCAAGGGCATCTTCCGCCGCCTCGTGTGCTTCACCACGGAGGAGTGAGTGCCCTGCCGGCTCCGTGCCGCAGCTCCAGCCCTGGGGCAGCCCTGGGCAGCACCTCCAGCCGGCCCTGTGCCCACACACACGCGTGGGGCTCAGCTGCAAGCCAGCTCAGCTGTTTTCCATGCTCTGATTCCATCCCTAACTTAAATCCCACTGCGAATTCCCTGGTGGGTGTTTAATGGGAGCTGCAGGCGGTGCGATGGGGTTGGTCTTGTTTCGCCCAGAGCAGCGGGAGGCTTTGCAGGTTGGGCTGGAGGGGCTTTGGGTTCAGCGGGGAGAGGTGAATGAGCCCGTGGGCAGTGGGAGCCCTGGCACGTGGGCTGGCCTGGGGCAGAGCCAGGGTCCCCCCAAACCCCTCTGCCCCGCGGTGGGGCTGTGCCGTGGCAGCTCTGCCCGTGCCTTGCAGGAAGGTGCCCATGTTCGGCCTGGAGGCGGTCTGGAGGGACGGCAAGGTGGTCGGCCACATCCGGCGGGCAGATTTTGGATTTGCCATCGACAAAACCATCGCCTACGGCTACATCCGTGACCCCGCGGGGGGCCCGGTGAGTGCAGAGCCCCGGGACGGCCGTGCCTCCCTCCCTGCGGCGGCACAGCCCTGCTGCTGTCACCCTGGGCTGGGAGCTGGGACAGCAGCTCCTCCTGCTCCCCCCGTGCAGGGTGAGGGGTGGCACGGCTCGGGGACAAAGCTGGTGTCACCCACTGTCACCGTGTGAGGTCCCAACACAGCTCGAGTGCTGCCTCGGGTGTTAATTGTAACCAAATGTTTAATTGCAGTGGTGAATTAACTCAGGTTGTAGGGAGCGGTGGCCAATAGGAGCAGGGCAGGCTCTTAATTAATCCTGGGAGGCCCCTGGATAATCAGTCAGGTGCCCTCATTCAGCAGTGTGCTGTGGGCAGGGAGACAGGGTGGGGATGGAGGTTGGGGTGACATCTCCAGGGCCTGTCTCTGTGCCAGCTGAAAGCTGCGATTGCTCTTGCTTGCCTTGGCTTTTCCTCCTGCATCCCTGCAAGAGCCCTAAGGCAAGTGGGTTTGTGGGCCAGTTGCCTCTGCAAACTCGCTTTCCTCCCAGTGATGAATATTCCTCCCTTTTCCTCTCCCTCTTCCCTTTCCTTTCTTTCCCCCTTTCCTTTCCCCTTTTTCCTTTTCATCGTTTACCTCTACAGGGAAAAAAAAAGAAACCTAAAAAATTTCAAATACTGATTGTTTTTTTCAACTTTTAACAGCTCTTTTCCTCCTTTCCACGCATCCTCTCGGGATGGCAGAGCTGGGTTTTGCGCGGGGAGCAGATCTGTGGGGCGGGTGGGAGCTTGCCCGGGGAAGGAGCTGGGATGCTGGCATCCTACAGGGGTTTTTCCATCGCAGGTTTCCCTGGATTTTGTGAAGAGTGGCAGCTACGAGCTGGAGCGGATGGGAGTGACCTTCCCGGCCCGAGCTCACACCAAGTCCCCGTTCGACCCCGACAACAAACGCGTGAAGGGCTTTTACTGAGGCTGCTGCGGATGCCGAGAGGGGAGAGGAGCTGCCGGCTGAGCTCCCGGCCCCGCCCGCCCCCGCTGGCTCCGGGGTCAGCTGCAAGAGCCGGGCACCCGCCTGGAACTCGCCAAGTAAATTTGGGTCGAATTAGAGGGGAGAGGAGGAAGAGATTCCAAAAAGCCCAAAGACTCTGATGCTCTGTTCTCCAAGCAAAGCGGTGCCGCTGCAGCAGGAATTGTTTTCCCCGGGTTAATTGGCCTGCAAACAGTGTTTGCTCTTACTGCACGTGAGGTTGTTTCAATTTTTGACGTTGCTGGGGACTCTTTCCCCCCGAATGTAGTTTCACGCTGCCTGGAAATGAATTTTTTTTAAACTAACTCTGCTGTTGTAGCAGCTGGAGCCTCCGAACCTGCCGTCCCTCTGCTCCCTTGCTGTGTCCGTCCCCACTCCCATGGGTGTCACCTCGTCCTGGCCGTGCCCTGGGGCTCTGTGTGGTGTGGGGGCTGTGGAGGGGCAGCAGCACAGGGTCATTGTCCAGGCTCATGCTGTGGGTTCTGCTCTGCCAGTGCTGTTTGTGTGTCATAAAATCATGGAATGGTTTGGTTTGGAAGAGACCTGAAAGCTCATCTCATTCCATGGGTTCCACGGGCAGGGACACCTTCCACTATCCCAGGTTGCTCCGAGCCCTGTCCAGCCTGACCTTGGACGCTTCCAGGGATGGGGAAGTCACAGCTCCCCTGGGCTGCTCCTGGCCCAGGCTGTGGTGTAAGGTGGCCACCGGGGCCAGTGACCCCACAGCTGCCCTTGGCCCCATCCGCTGGCAGCTCCCTGGTCCCTTGTGGCATCTTCCCAAAGGTCACCTTGGAGGTGGCTCCTTTAATTCCTGATGGACAGGGGGATGCTGGCAGAGGCTGAGCTGTGAGCTCAGACCCCTGCAGCCTCTGGCAGCTCAGAGCCAGCCTTGGGGCAGCAGGGAAGGTTTTACCTCACACGCACAGGGCCTGGACTGAAGGGGAGGATCAGCAGCTCCCAGCCCGTCGCCATCACCACCCCTTGCTCTGGTCCCCTCGCTGGGCTCTCTGCCGAAGCTTTCACCCGCCTGAAGAAACAATCTCACTCGCTGCTCCCCCCTTTATTTCCCTTGACTAGCTTTGCCTGGGTCGTACCCTCTTTAGAGCTGATTTCAATTCCTTACCCTCGTGCCACGAGCGCCACGGGCAAGAGCGTGAACTCTGAAATGCTTTGGTTTTACTGAAAACATTAAAAACCAAGATTGAGAGGAATTTTTCTCTTGAACAGGAGGTGACTGCCCTCCCTCTGGCAGGCGGAGGGCAGGGGAGGGGTGGCCATGGTCTTGTTCTGAGGGAAGGAGCATTCTGCCTTCATGCCAAGCCAGGGATCCACTCTGTGCCTGGAACATCGAGTTTTGCTTTAAAATATCCTTTCTGATGTGCAGTGCTCTGACTTGAGATTTCCCTTACGCCCGAGGTGGCTGGAAAGGCGATTTTGGGGGCCACCTGGGCTGGATCCCCCCTGTCCCAGGGCAGCAAGGACAGGCACCAAGCTGGGATGGACGTGGGCTCTCCTGCAGTGCCTCCAGCCTCTCCTCTGCTCCTCCTGAGTGCTCTCCCTTTGGAGCTCAACAGCAAAAAGCAATTTATTTTACATTTAGATATTTAATGGAGCAATTTTTCCTGACAAAAGATTTGTCATTCCCCCTCCCCCCTTTCCCTTTTCTCAACCCCATCCCAGAGGCATCGTTTGTTCCCAGCCATTGGCATCTGGTGGCATCAGAAGAAAATAATCCCGAGCATGGAGGAGCGGGGGAAGGAGTGTGGTGGGGAGCTGCAGTCCCTGCAGGAGGGAGGGGAGTGCGGGGTGGGTGTTGTGGCACCCCTCCATCCTTCCATCCATCCATCCCTCCATCCCTGCCCAGCGTGGGGGAGCACCTGTGGAGCCATCCTGAGCTAGACGGGACCGTGGGACACCGGCAAGGCTTTCATGCTGCTCCCACGCGTTCCTTTGCTCCGTGCCTCAGTTTCCCTGCGGGCAAACAAGCTCCTTCCCCCGCTCCGGGCTCGGCACAATAGCGAACCTCGCCGTTATTATTCCGGGGGTGGGGAAGCAGCATTACTCAGAGCCAGGATTGCTAATAACGCTCTAAATATAGCGTTCCCCATCCCCGGAGCACTTTCGGAACTCGGGCTCATGAGCCCGAACCCCCTCCAGGAGGCAGGGCCGGGACACCGGGGTTGGCATCGCGGCGTGGGCAGCGCGACGGGATGCTCCCCACGGATGCTCCTGCCTGGAGGCGCTTCCCGGCCTGGTGGCAGCGCCGTGTCAGTCCCTCCGGAGCCGGCCCAGGTCCAGGGGCACGGGAGCAGCAGGCTGGGGCCCCGGGGCGGGCGGGCAGCGAGGGACGGGCTCCGGCAGCCTCTGGGTGATGCTGGGGAGCGGCTGCTTCTCCCACTCGCCCTGCAAGAGAGGTCAGCACCGTGAGACTGCGGCGGGGCTGCAAGGGCTCGGGGGCTCGGTGTTTCTGCCTGCTCGGAGAAATGACGTGAGCTTTTGAAGTGTTTTTAGCCCAAATCCGGGTGTTTTCTCATGAGGCACCGCTAATTATTCCTAGCGCAGAAGCACCTACACATCCCCTCAGCGGCGCAGACGTCTGAGGTTGCTCCATGTTCCACAGACCCGTTCCAGCTGGGGAGTTTCCACCCCAAAAAGTGTCACCTGCCGAGTCAGGTGGAGACGGCTTCAACCAGGGAGTCCCACAGGCCCACCATGCTCTGGAAAACGCTCCCTACCAGGTACTGGCAGGAATTTCCAGCATGGATGTGCCCGTGGAGCAGGAAGGATGCAGCAGCCTGGCTGAGGGGCCACGGAGCAGAGCCGGCGAAGGGCTGTCACAGCCATCAGGGCTCATGGTGACCACGGGCAGGACAAATCCCACCAGCTCTGTGCATCCGTGGAGGCACCTTGTCTTTGGGGATGCTCCCTGCACAGAGCGACCTGCCAGGTGCAGGCAGCGCCCGGGGCTGAGCCTGCCGAGCAGGATCTAACTCAGATGTGACGCTGGCCTGGCCTGGTGGCCGGTGGAGACGTGGGCAGGGGCTGGGAGGGCACGGGGGGCTCAGCTGCGGGGCGGCGATGCTCCGGTTCGGCTGCCGGCTGCGTGTTCATGTGGAAATGTCAGCGAGAGGCTGAGGCGCAGCGAGAGCAGGAGGAGGGAGGTCTGGAGAGGAGAGGTAGAGCCGTGAGTCATCAGCGAGATGAAAGTGGAATTTACGTTTTTCTGCTGAAATTTCTCCTGGTATGTCAAGCGAAATGGGCCAGAGCCTGCACCAGCAGCGGTAAAATCCCGGGGAAAGACAGAGTGGGATGGAGGGACCTTTCCAAAGCTCGTGGGGAGTGACCAGACAGGGGGCAGCATTGCAGGGGAGCACCAGCTGGAGAAACAACCCCTTTCGTGTGCCCTTATGGCTTAGGGGAGCGGTGAAGCATCTTTAGGGTGCGCCTGCTCCAGGGCTCGGCTCCAGCCCCGAGCCCGTCTGCTGCGGCGTCTGCCCTGCTGATACATCCCGAACCCTGAGCCTGCTTCTTGGAGAGATCAAAGGCACGTGGAGTGTCTTGACAGTTGTTGTTTTCAGTGCTTTCGAGTTGAAATCTGAACAGAGAGCGTTTACAGCGAGCCCTTGCGGGTGCCGGGGACTTGGGGACGTCACCGTCCCCGCTGCTGCTCGCAAGTGCTACCTTGAGATTTGGCTCGATAATTAACAGCACTCTGTTCCTTCCAGAAATCGTCAGGTTTGGGATCACTGAACTGCAAAAACATGAGCTTAATTAGAAGCTGGTGCTTTTCTCCTGGCAGAAACAGTATGGAATAAATGAAATGTCTCCAAGTCAGGCTCGCTCTGAAACACCAGCGGAGCAGAGGCTCCTTCGCCCTCGCTGCGATGCTTGTGACCCATTTCGTGCCAGCATCAGCTCTGCCCCGCTCCAGTCCCTTCCTGACAGCTCCCCAGACCTCTCTGAAATCAAGGGAGTTGTCTGGGTCATAAATTAAGGGGTTTAACTCATAATTCTGCTGCTGCACAAAACTTCTGCACCACTTCTGTCCCTGCAGCAAAGCTCTGCATGGCTGAGAGGTGCCTGGTGTCCAGTTCCAGAAAACTGGGAAGGTTTTCTGCCCACTCCAGAGTGAAACTTTGCTAAAGGGAATTCACTGTGGCACAAAGCTGATGGTCATCCCTGCAATCAGCTCAGCATTCTCCTGCGCTGCAGTGGGCAGCACCGGATCCAGGAACAAAGTGTCATCCAAATTTACTACACTGATAGATGGCATTGGAAGCTGATGCCAGCAGTAGTTTTAAATCTTCATCACCATCATCATGTCCCTCGTCACTGGGCCTGGTTTTATTTTAGAGACTTCCCAGTCCTTCATCCTTCCCGTTTTGCCAGATCACCACATTCAGAGGCTGCACAGATGCTGCGTGTAATGAGCTCACTCTGCTGGGACCTGGCGTGATTTGCCAAAATCCTAAAAACCACCTCACGTTTCTCCTTGGATCTGGCCCTAGTTTAACACTCAGCAAAAGCAGCCTCCAAATCACTTTATGCAAATGAATCTCCTAATTGGATCTGGCTGGGAGCATCCATGGTGGGCTCCAGATGCATTGTCTGAGCACAGCGCTGGACTGGGCTCCGTGTCCTGCTGATGCCAGGGATTTCCTGGCAGCTCCAGCCCCCTGCCCTGAGCCTGCTGGCTTTGGATGTGTCCTGAGCAGCGCAGACCTGACCCTATATCTGGGAATTTTGCCGGGAAGCTTTGGGAGTGAGGCTGTACCTACCGGGAACCGGACGGCGGAGGATTTGTTGCAGTGCACGGAGATGGGAGCGAAGCCGTACAGGGATTTCAGCACATCCCTGTTGAACGTGTTCCAGGGGATGGAGTAGAACTGCTGTGGGACAGAGACCTGTGGGCACATGCAGATCTCCTCGTCGTTAAACCTGGGTGGGAGAAAGGCCACGCTGAAACCCAGCAGTGCTGTCCCCTGGCAGCACTGGATGTGACGAGCTCCTCCCTGCCTGAACAGTGACCTGGAATGGCTCCGAGGTCAGCGCTGGGAGAGCCTGGAGCAGCCAGCACCTGCAGGGCAGGATTTGGGACCAGCCCGTGGGTAGGACACCCTGTGCAAGGTCAGCATCTCCCCTCTCCTCATGGGTGGATGGGCTGCAGCCTCCTCCTCTGGCGTGGATCCTTGGCGTCTGCCTTGGGTTGTAAGGAGTATTTTGCATTTACGCACTTGGCCACACACTGACTCTTGCTGACAAGTCCCTCCCCGGGCCTGCTCTCCCGTCCTGGTGGTTCTCACTACAGACATCCTCAAAACCTCGGGTTTGGCTTTTTCACCAGCGCTCCCTGTCCCCCCAGCCCTGCTGTGCAGGGGCTCTTTACCTGTTCACGAGGTTGAAGTAGCGGTGCAGGTAGCCCGGATCCACGGCGCTTTTGCACAGCTCTAGCTGCGTCTGGGGGTAGTAGTGCACGTAGTTCACACACATCTCCTCCAGGATGCCAAAGCCTCCCTGTGGCACAGGCAGGGAGGTGATGGAAACAGGGTCTGGCCGAGACTGCACAGGGGCAGGGAGGGCAGCGGGGCACAGAGCTCCCACCCCTGTGTGCACACTCACATGGATCTCTATCTATAATTTCTATCTATTATCTATATCTTGATATCTGGATATCTAGATAGATAGAGATAGGTATTCACACCCCTTCAGGTGCCTGGCATGGGCAGCTCTCTGCTTGTCTGCCCTCTGCACAAGGACAGACTTCCAGGCTAGACCGTGTGGTTTACATTAAAATGCAGATTTCCTGTAATCCCTCTGCTATATTTAGCCTTGTCCCTGTTGATGGTACCTCTGACAGGCTCTTTTATTGGTTTTTTTTCACTGCCTATGTAAGGAAATAACATGCACTGTCAAAAAATGCCACTTCTCTTTAATTACAATTAATCCCCGGTGGAACAGTTTGTGATGGGAATTAGAGTGACACATGCTACTTCACAATTAGCACCTTCACATCCCCACTGCAGGCAGCAGAGCCTTGTGAGTTCCCTTCTTCCCACCCTCCCTTCGCTTCTGGCTGTGATTCAGCCTGGCTTTGTGCAGGTGCCCACTCTGGGGGTGCCCCCAACCCACCCTGGGGTGCCCCACAAAGGCAGGGGAGCTGCCCCTGCACTCACCACGGTGGCTCTGCTCCGCTCTTCGGTGTTGTACGTGCAGGTGGTGATGAGTTCATCGCCCTGGGGGGTTGGAACACAGGAAAATTTGGGGATTGCGGAGTGTGCCACGTAGAAATCCCTGCTCCCCACAGCGGGAGCCTGTTTGCCCACCAGCACTGCCTGCAACCCCACAGGAGCTCTTGCTAAACCTGCATCCCCTGTGGAGATTCCCCAGGGCTGCATCCCAGGGATGGTGCTTCCTGCTTTCCTCGCTTTTTAAGAATTTCTGCAGGGTTGAAAACACCTTAAAAATCGCACTTAGCAACAGTTTGAAGTGCCAGATCTGGAGCTGACTTGATGGCACAACAGCCTCCTCGCCACAGCCGGTGCTGGGAACCACGAGGACACCCCAGGGCACAGCCCTGGGCATGGTTCCAGTGGGTGCTGAGTGTTTTGAGCAGCCTGGTGGGGCACGGCAGCTCCAGGAGGTGCCCTCAGCTTTGCAGCCAAGTCCTTCCTCATCTGAAGAGCCCTGGGGCACCACCCCTGTTTTCCCACCCACTCCCACTCTGGTGCCGAATCTCTTCCTCTCCTTCCATCAGACAAGGAGAAGGGGCACCACCAGGGTTCATCCTCACCCCCTGAGCAGCCTCCCTCTGCCAGACGAAGCCCAGCTGAATTAGGAGCTTAATTTAGCTCCTGGCTGCCCACACACCGGTTCTGTGCCGTATGAGAGGGGGCCCGGTGTCCCCAGAGTATCTGCGTGGAGATGGCAGATATGACCCGAGGACCCTCACTCCTGCAGCCCCCCGGGGAGCCCCCACATGGGACAGGGTGATGGAAAGAGGCAGGGGACTCAGGGCCACGGGATCGGGATGTGCTGTTTGGAAATGCTTTTGGAGCAACTCACCGGGAAAACTGCCACCACCTCCTTCAGCATGCGGATCTCCTGGGAGGGGAGGGAAGGGGACGCGTCAGAGCGATGCCCGTGGTGCTGCGGCATCCAGCCGGGCCCCCAGCGCCCCTGCAGCCCCCTGTACCTGGAAGTGAGGGCTGTAGTGCCCATCAGCGTTCACAACCTGCCGCTCCCTCCCGTCCCGGGACAGCACCGTCACCACTTTCCTCCCCGCCAGGTGCGTGTGGAGCTGGGAGGCAAAGATGCGGATGCCAGCAGCGGGCAGAGCCTGCGGGAAGGAAGGAAGGACAGCTCAAGCCCCCGTGCCCAGCCCTGCCCCTCTCCCCTCCCTCACATCCCCTGGCTGCGTGCTGGGAACTCGCTGTCCCTGTTCTGGCTCTCGCACGGGGTTTAGGGGATCACTGCACCCCTGGAAAAGCATCTCAGCGAGTTCCTTGTGGAGGGACAGACCCTCATTGCTGCCAAACCAACGCTCCAGCGCAGCAGGAGCAGCTGAGCCAGATCCTGATTCCTTCCCTGCCCTCGTTAGTGATGGCACAAACGATTCCTTGTGGGCAGGCCCTACAAAAACACACACCCAAACTTCCCTGAGAGAGCAAGGTGGGCCCTGTGGAACCATCTTCGAGAGAGCTCTTGGCAAGCTCCCTGGAAGCAGGAGCCAATCTTCCCATCCCTGCGAGGGGAAGCACCGCTGGGACACGGCCAGCTCGGCAGTGAGTTTTATGGGAATGGTACCCCGGGGAGCTGGAGCAGATGGCTCCCCAGGAGAGCTGCTTCCAGGGGGATTCAGCGCATCCCAACCAGCTGCTCTCTGTTTATTGTACACAGCAGATTTTTCTTTCCAGCGCTACTTCACGGTGAGTTTAAAGCCAGGAATCGGGAGCCTGGAGATTGGTACTGCCTGGGACCTGGGAAAAGCCACGGGCAACCTTTCTCCTCCGAGGTGCAGCCGGGCTGGAGGGGATGGCACTCACCAGCTGGGTGCATTTATCAGTGCAGTACCCCGTGAGGATGAAGTCATCCTCCCCAGGGGGAATGGCCATCACTGGCGTGTACACCAAGCCCAGCTCCATGATGCCGGCGTCGTAGGGACGCAGGGTGGCCGTGTAGTACAGCCGGATCCCCGAGGAGTCACGGCGACCTGCGGGGCCAGAGGACAAGGACAGGTCACTGCAGGGACGAGGTCAAAAGGTGAAAAACATGGACAGGGGGAAAATTATGCCGTGCTGCCGTAGGGAGCCTCTCGCTCGCAGCTTCCTTCATCTGTTCCGAGTTGTTTTAAATCCTACAGGTTTTCGTGTGAGCCTTCATGAGCAGCCCCAGATGCACCAGGTTCCCTGGCGAGGGCACTGACCTGAGGCTGAATTGTCCCAAGAGAGTGAGGTGAGGGGTGCCTTTGGAGAGCCCAAAGCAGCAGGACAGGGCATGGGGTGCTTTGGAGGACTCCCTCAGGAATGCAGCTCATTGCAGCTTCTTTAACGGGCACATCCCCAAATCCCAAAAGGCCGTGCAGGCAAAGGGAAAGAGCAGGGTCAGCAGGTCAGGAGGGGTTCAGGCCAGCTCTGCACTCCCTGTCTCCAGGCTGGAGCCCACCCAGGGATAAGAATAACGGGGGAGACACTATTGGTTAACAGGCAAAAGCAGATAAACGATGGAAGACGTGAACTCCGTATTTATAGCCGTGTTTCTTCTCGAGTTGCCGAATGTGCTATGACTGATCCACAGCACATATGCTCTGGCCTCCTAAAAATACACTTGGGTAGTCAAGAAGCTGCTTGTTTTTATGGTAATGAAGAAACTGGGTTGTTTGGAATCCTTCTTTTTTTTCCAATGTGTCTCCTGACAATGTTATCGAAGCGGGAGAACAGGAAAACAACATCCACATCCCCCCCTCCCCAGCCAGCCTGGTCTCTCTGGTGACTTGGCACTGCTGCCACTCTTGCTCTGAGCTCAGAGCCAGCCCCAGCACCTTGTGTGGAAACTGGGGGGACTCCTGAGACAGCCCAGCTCAGTGCTGGTGCTGCCCTGGATCACATTCCTGCAGGAACGCCGTGGGGGCAGTTTTCTGCCGGCAGGCTCCTTTCCCGAGCATTGTTCCCCACCTCTGGGCATGCACATGTCGGCCTTCAGTGAGGATGGCTTTGCTGAGACCCGAAAAGTTGGGAATTTAATGTTTTCTTCCTGCAGGGACAGATCTGGACCATCAGCTCTCCACAAAGCTGAGAACAGGGCCATGATTTAGGCCAGAGGCCTCCCCAGAAGGTGTCAGTCCTTCCCTGGAATTTCCCCAGCTGCCCTGCCATGGTCTAACAGGGAAGGCAATGGGCAGCACCCCCCGGCCCCTCACCTTTGAACACCAGGGGATTGTGGTAATGGATCTCCAGGCGCAAGTATCTGGAGGAGCCTGGGCCACCAAAGGCAAGGCCTGCTTCTTCAGGGTAGTAGAAAGCCTGGAAGCAGAAGGGAGGGTGTTAGGGGAGCGGCGGGGTGGCTTTCCTGGGAACAAGGCCGAAAAGCCCAAGGGAGTGTGCAGGCATAATCCTGCCCCACACCGTGACTTGGGCCCTTGGTTGTGCTTGGAGATCTGCCCTTGCTTCCAAAAGCTTCTCTCATTCCAGATGCAGTGGCACAACACCTGAGTGTTGTCACAGAATCACAGAACACCCCGAGCTGGAAGGGACCCACAAGGATCCTCAAAATCCAACTCCTGGCACTGCACAGGACAGCCCCAGGAATCCCACAAGTGCCTGAGGGCATTGTCCAAAGGCTCCTTGAGCTCTCTCAGGGCTGTGACCATTCCCTGGGGAGCTGTCCCTGTGTGCCTCCCCACTGATTTATGGCACCCAAGAGGAGGAGGGCTGGGGTGAGCTGGGAAATCACACACACCCGGGAGGGGGTGGGAAGGGCAGACAGGGCCGGGAAGGGCAGACGGGGTGGGAACATCAAATGGGGCTGGGAAGGGCAGACGGGTTGGGAATATCAAATGAGGCTGGGAAGGTCAGACGGGTTGGGAATATCAAATGAGGCTGGGAAGGTCAGACAGGATGGGAAGGGCAGACGTGGCTGGGAAGGGCAGACTGGCTGGGAAGGGCAGACAGGGCTGGGAAGGGCAGACAGGGCTGGGAAGGCCAGATGGGGCTGAAGCCAAACCCCAGCAGAGAACAGGGTGAGGGCAGCCCCAGCGGGGCGATCCCAAGGTGGGACCGTGAGGGGCAGTTTTCACCCAGGGGGACGTGTCCCTTGTCACACCCACCTGTGCCCCCATGGCCCAGGCTGCCAGCACGTGCCTGCAGTAGTTGAGCCGCTCTGGCTTCATCTTGGAATCGCAGGGCCCGTTGTAGTGGGGGAAGCTGTCGAACTCGGCCGCGCACTGGAAAACCTCCATGTGGTGGACGAGAGCCTCGTTGCCCGCCGTGACCACCGGCTCGTACTGCAAAGCAGGTCCCAGAAGGAGAGGACGCACTGAGAGCCCATCCCTGCCAGGACCTGGGGCAGGAATGTCTGTGACCTGGTACCAGCTTCTGCCGCAGCATGGGGAGGGAAGGTTGCTCTGGGCGTGAGGCACCAAGGGCCAAGAGCTTTTGATGCCATGATGATTTTTTGCTTTTTCTTTTATACCCCTTTTATACACTCTCTTAAATAGCTTTTATGTATTCTCAGTGCTTTTAGCCCACACAGTTATAATTCTTTAAGTTTGATCACTTCCCTCACACCCAATATCCCGTTAAGCCAAGAGCCCAGACACCCTGGAAACCCCAGACCCCGAGGGCCTCTCCAGAACACATTCTGTAAACAAAGCCAGGCCCAGCCAGGGGAAGGTTCCTCACTGAGGGGTCTCGCTGGAGTCCCTCCCTGGGCAATCTTTGATAGATGTGCTAATTAGCAAGGCCTATAATTGCACACACATCACATCGTGGGGGCCATTTCTCCGGGGGGCATTTCGGGGTGCATTTCGATGTGCATTTCGGCACACCTGAGGATCCTTCAATAAACACCGAGGTAAAACCCTTTTTCCCTCTTAACTGTGTTCAGCTCTCTCAATTTTAAGACCAGGGAAAGGCGTCACTTTCACCTCTTATTTTGGCTCCCAAGAGGAGGTTGTGCCAGAGTTAAGCATCTGGGTGCTTCAAAGGGGAGCCCATGTTATTAGTGCCCAAGGAGCATTAGGTCAGTGGTGGAAACATTGAGTTTTTGGCTCAGGGTCCAACCCAGAGTCCACCAGAACGCACAGACAAAACAACTCATCCTTTCTCCAACAACAAATGCACTTGACCAGAAGATCTTGGTCTGTTTTGTGATGACTGAGTCCTTTACCAGTTTTGCAGGGCTGAGGTGGCCCTGGGGATGTTGCTTTCCCCTAAAGAGAGTCCTGGCTGTGTTGATGTTGTAGCTCTGCCTGCAGTTCTGGGGTTTTATTTCTATCCAACAGCTGCCTGGGGCACGGGGAGGGCGATTTGGGGTAGAGAGAGTGACTCAAGCCTGAGGAACAGCTCTGGCTAAAAGTGCCAGCTGTAGAAGCGATCTGCAGCAGCGGGAAGGTATCAGGAGTTACACACTTCTTACTTACACACAGATGATTCACTTCACACCATCTGTTAGAGAGAAAATCCTCCTTCCGAGCCGTCCTTTGCAGCGCCGTCTCTCCCCTCGAAACCACAGAGCGCTCGCTGCAGCTCCAGGGTCTGAAGGTTTTCCTTCTCCCCGCGGTGTGGGTTTGACTCTGGATGTTCCAGGTCACCTCCTGAGCCACCCCCACACCTGCTGGGTGCTCTCCCAGCAGCTCCTCCTTTCCTCGGGGTTGCCAGCAGGTTTCTGCATCTCCTTTGCAGGAGGTGGCCCGAGCAACACGTCTGGGCAGTGCCCACAAGTTGCATTTATGTCTGTAACTCTCTTTTTTTCAGGCTATGCCTCATCTTTTAGGAGCCAGTTCCCATCCTGGCTCGCTCTGCGCTGCTTTCACCAGCCCTGTTCCTTCATTTCCTGTATTTATATGCTCCTCATGGCTCTCTGTGTGCCAAAATCCTGCTGTGGGTCTGTCCCTTCTGCAGGGAGTCAGCTCTGAGCCTGTCCTGGAACTTGCTGGATGTGCCAGGTGGGAAGGGAACCCCTGGCCACTCCTGCTGGGACATTCTAGGAGACGTGAGGATGCTACCAACTGCTGGGGTGGGCCTGGAAGATGTTGTTCGGAAAGGTGTGTGGGTCTGAAAGCCTCTCTGTGACATGGAACGTGCAGGATGTGAACACAACTGCTGATCCGCCCCCTCCTCCTGCCTCTTACCATGATGATGTGGTGTTTGGGGAAGCCTGCTGGGAGCTCTGCCATGTAACACCAGTAGGTCGTCTCCTGGCTGGGAATGACGACGTCCGGAGCCGTTATCTCCATGGTCTTCATGTTGCTGGGCAGCTCGGGGATGGTGACGTTGGGCTTGAGCAGCTGCACCCTCTGCAGCCCCCCGTGGAGGGCAGAGATGTTGATGGCTTGCAGGGAGTGCACTGGTTCCTCCAGGATCCCATAGATCAGGTGCACGGTGCCGTCCTGGAGCGAGAGCAGAACACATCAGGTGGCTTTTCGTGCAGAAACAGGAGCTGTGTGGACCTTGGTGACGTGAACCCAAAATGGGTCTTGTGACCCCACCCCGACTGCCCCAGTAGCTCACTTTGCTGTGCTGTCCCAGGAAAACTGTGGATTCCGGGGTATTTCTCTGGCTGATGTGGTCACTGAGGGTTCCCTACCAGGTGGGAGAATCTAAAAAGTTTTCCCCAGGTGGCATCAATCACACAAGGGTGACACATCCCCTCTGCTCCTTCAGAGGCCCCCGGGAGCTCCAGGCTGGGACAAACCCATCAGTGCAGGGCTCATCCCACCCTGCAGCCCAGCCTGAGGAGCAACAGCAGAAACAAATCTTCTCCCCGAAAATCCTCCCTTTTCTCCCAGCTGCTTTTCAGGGGGAAGGTCCCACAAAAAGCTCTGCTGAGAGTCTACTGCCCACAGGAACACAGAGAGCTCTGGACAGGAGATAAGGGAGGAAGGAAAAAGAGAATAATCCTTCCCTAAAGGATCAGAGGATAAAGACCAGCAAGTGTTTTCCTGGTCTGCACACACAGGTTTTTCCCTCCAGGGCTCTCAGTGTTTTGGCAGACGGCAGACACTTCTCACCACGAGACAAGCTCTTGAACACCAGCAGCAAAAACCCGAGGACACTCTGTGCCCACGCTGGCTCTAAAATACCCTGCCCACAAAGGCTTTCATGTGAGATGAGCCTCGCACAGATTCCTGCCTGCAGCCCGGGCCTGGAGCTGAGACCCTGAGCTGTTTGACACCCCCCACTGGGAAGGTTCCCCCCAAATCCCAGCTCGCAGGGGAGCGGTGGATGCAGAGCCAGGGAGAGGTCACCAAGCCACGCAGGAGCAGGGAGCAGCACCTCTATTTGCTGTCCCCTTGTCCCAGCTCCTGTCACAACCCTCCTCTCTGCCTCCTGTTGATACACCAGCCCCTCTTCGTAACACTCCCAACAGTTGGCTCCAGACTGCCGAGCAGAGTGATGCAGGAGGGATTTATATAGACCCAACGCGTGTTCAGTGATGCAAACGAGCTAAAAGCTACACTTGAGAGAGCTTTCGGAGGGGTTGTGAATAGATGGTGCCAAACATTACTCATGGCCCAGGGCTGACATCTGCAGCTCGCTTCCTCTCTGCCTCACACTGCACCAACACCCGATGCTGTGCCCACGGCCAGGCACGACCCTGCAGGATGGGTTTGGAGCCGTGCCCCAGGGCTGGGATGGGGCTGAGAGGTGCCACAGCGGGGGTGAGGGCGATGCCATACCTCTATCAGGTAGTCCTTGGGGTCACAGGTGCTGAAGGCTCTTCTGAAGAGGAGGTAGAGCCCCTCAGGAGCCCTGCGAGCCCCGAGGAGCTGGTAGTCCTGCTGGGAATCCATGTGGAGCTGCCCCTTGGCATCGCTCCAGGCATCCTGCGAGAGAGAGAGCGCCCTGCTCAGCCAGGAGGTACCTCCAGAGGTACCACAGGTCCTGAGGTCCCCCCTTCTGTCCACCCTCAGCATCCCAGGGCTGGAGGAAGCCTGTGCTTTGGTTGCTCCATGCCCACCTCCAGCATCCCCTGGACAGATCCGTGCCGGAATGACCTCTGCCACAGGATCCCTGGTGCTCAGGCAGACCTGTGAAACTCCTGACCCAGCACTAACAGTCTGCAGAAAGAGCTTTAGAAGGTGAGATGGGAGTGGGGAAAGGTCAGGAAGGGAGGGAGGAAAGCCCCCAGGGACACGTGAAGGTGTTGCATCGGCCTGTGCTGCGTTTTGGGTGTGTTTGTCTTGGGGCGACCCTGTGGAAGGGGGTGATGTGCTCTCCAAAACCCTTGGCACAAACCAGCCTCCCTCAGTTTAAGATCAGACCCTTGCTGGGATGTAATGTCAGCCCTAGAAATCGCTGCACCTCTGCAAAATCATTAATTTTTTTGCTGTCGGATTGTTCTGGCAGCCCAGCACCGCTCGCTGTAGAGGATGGTGACAAAGCCACCCCAAGAAGCAAAGCAGTAGGTTATTCCCGTGCCTCGGGGTTTGAAGGTTTGGAGCACAAAATCCTGTGATAATTTGGATTTGAATAGGGTTGTTTCTTTGATCTTCTGTTTCTCCTGTGGGTCTCTCTGGTTTACTTGGAAAAGGCACCCAGGAAGTAGCTGGCTGTACGCACACAAGTGGCACTGGTTCTCTTATCTTGGGAGGAAAAAACAGAAGATAAAGGATAAAGCAACTTGGCATCATTTCAGCCAGAACTATAGAGTCATATTTCCAGAACATGTTGTCCTTAGAGGGGGAGAGGGAAATCAGCTCCGTGGAGCTCGCATGACATTTGTTTTTGTAGGAATATGGAGCGCAAGTTAATCTCGTAGTACAGGGGGGCTGAGCAAATTTGGATCTTTCTGACAGCCGACACGCTTATCCAGAAGAAATGCTGCTGGGAGAGAGAAAACCAGGGCTGGAGAGATTTATTGAGATCTCCTTGCAGGATGCTGTTCAGCACCAAGTGAAAGAGAAAACCCGAGCGCTGCCGGGTGTTTCATTCAGTGCTGTTTGTCTTTGGGCGAGCACACGAAGGCAGATTAGAAGTGATCCTTTATGTTTTCTTAACAGGATGCTGTGAAATCCTGGAGCTTTCGGGCCACCACAGACCCTGAAAGGCTGGTAATTAGCAGGAAAACAGCGCAGATAATAGACCCTTCTTTTCATGCTTTCATTACCCCGCGGATCACATTGTGGCTGATTGCGAAAGAACGTGTTTTATGGTTAATTTGAAGTAAGCAGAGAGGTAAAATTTAACTTACTGGAAAGCCTCACACATGGGGAAAAATGGGAATTGCTTTCTTCACCCGAGCACAATCGCAATCGGCCCAGTGTGGTGGGCTGGGGATAGGGCTGGAGAGCCCAGGGGTGGGAAAACAATCCAAACAGGAACCCAACAAACAGACAGCGGCACGAAGGATGGAGCTTGCAGCAGCAATAGCAAAGAACACAACTGGAAATGAGTTCTCCCCCACACTCGCATTTACATCTCGCCCAAATACATTTGCACCTTTAACTTCTGACAGCACCCCAGGCTGCCCTCTTATCCCGCTGATCCCTGTGGATGCGGCTCTCAGCCGGGTTCTTCCTGCTGGCAGGAGCAGCCTCTCCGCCTGGTAACTTTTGCCCTGTCTGGGAGCCGTTAATGGGAGCTGTGGTTAATTTTGAATGTGACTGACAGCAGCACACGAGCGAAGCAGGGTGTCAGTGCATCCTCTGCGTGCGTCTTTGCAGCTAAACACGGCAGAGACATCCAGCTCCTGGCTCCCTCAGCCTTGCTGAAGTGCTGCTGTGTTTGTTCTTTTCTCTTTGGGGTTAATCCCTATGCCACACCACCTCATCTGTGGGGTCCTCTGGGGTAGAAACAGCCAAGACCTTCCGGACCCAGAGCAGTGGGGCTGGTCCAGCGTGTGCCGTGCCCTGTACCCCGCGCTACCAACCCATGAGCCTGCAAGGAGGGAACCCCAAAAGCGTCCATGGAAGCACAGAAGTGACTCACCCCAAAGTAGGAGTTGTGCCCATCGCTCCAGAGCACGGCCAGGTCCGCGTTCTCAAACTCGCCCCTGTCCGACATCCCGAAGAGGAGTCCGAACCGCAGCTCCCTGATGAGGAGCTGGAAATGCACGGCTTGCTCGGGATAGCTGACGTTCCAGGAGAGCTCCAGCAGCCCCTGGGGATCCAGGGGCACCTTGTAGGGGAAGTCACTGTGGCGGGGCGCCGAGCCCTGCAGAGCCACCACCAGGATGACCAGGAACGCCGCCACCATGGTGAAGTACATGGATGCCACCTCCCGCAGCTTGAGGCTGGGGCAGGAGCAGGGCTTGCTCCTGGAGCTCTGCATCCTGCCAGGACGGCACCCCGCGCCTGACCGTGCCCATTTATGTGCTGGCCCTCCTGGGCAAGCTGGGTAAGTGATACCCTTTAATTGCATTTGGCTGTTGGGAAATTGGGCTGGCGTATTGACCCCCGCCAGCTCCTGGCCAAACACTTGTCATTTGCTGTCTCCCCTTAATTGGCTCTAATTGCACATGGACATTATCAATAGCAATTGGATTTGACTGGGCTGATGTGATTCGCTCTTAAATCTTCCTTAGTGGCTGGGAAGGGCTGTTTGCTCACAGGCTGCTCTGGCTGAGCCCTCGTGGACGTGCTCTGCCCTGCTCATGGTGCCTTGGGCCTGGCTGTCCCTATACCCCAGCCTGGGGTCACCCCAAAGGCGGCCAGACAAGGAGAACAAAGGACCCTGAGCCTTGTCTGAGCTCCCAAGCATTCAATAACATTGACAGGGTTTGAAATATTTTCCCTGCAAAGCTCAGTGCCAGAGGAAATGCTGGTTTCCCCCAAACAGCAAGAGAAGAGATGGCTCATCTCCTCTCTCCTCTCCTTTTTGGCCTTTGTGGGATTTAATTCTGGCGCTTTCAAACCCAGCAAAGCCCAGCTCCTCTCCCGCCCTGCTTTGCATCCATAGAAACTCCCACCTGCCTGGACCACTGGATGTGTTCAAAATTTGTTATTTCTTTGCTTTTGTAGCAGCCGGGACTTTGGCTCCGGTTTGAAGACACCTTTAGTCTCTCCCCCTCCCCCTTCCCGTTTGTTTAAAGTCTGATGGATTCTCTTTCGGTTATTAACTTTCCCACGTTAATTGGAATTATAACGAACTGCCTGGAGCTCTTTGATGCACACACACACACACTCACACAGCCTGGCTTTGCTCTCCGAGTCAGTGGAGCTGTTTTATTAATGCCACCTCACGTGCTGGGCCGTGCTCTCGGATCCCCGCCGCGCGGAGTCCCCTCCGGGGCTTGGGTTTCACTCCTGGTCCTTGCAGCAATGTCACAGGGGCAGATCCGCCTTTCCCAGCCCTGTAATGAGAGGAAACGCATTCAGCTCGGCGTTCTAATGAATCATCAATGTGTGCATCTCCACGTTGAACCCGATGAGGTTTTACTGTCCTGAGACACAGCCATTACTCAGGAATGCGTCAATTGATCCCGGGCCGGCTCTCCTTGCCGGGTGACCTGCTGCTCGCACGGTGTGCTTCTCGTTCAGCTCCACCAGGCAAGACGCCAAGGCAGAGGGAGGGATGGAGAGCTGAACTCTGCCAGGTGAGCGTCCCTCAGCCCCATCCCTGCCCCCAGTGACTGCAGTGCACAGCCCAGTCCCACACCAGCCCTCCCACTGCTGCTGGTGTCAGCCTTAAAAGCCCTAAAAGCACTGGATGGATAGCCAGAGGTCACTGGAGCTGCCTGGGAATGCTCCCACCATGGCACCTCTGGGGCTGTGTTCACTGGAGCTGTTCTGGGCTCTGCCCGAGGAGTTGGACCTGCACCTCACCCCATCCATGCCTCTGTTCACCTTCCTGAAGGAGGATGCAACGTTTTCCCCTTTTCCTGAGGCTCCTGGGCTCGTTCCTGGACGCACTGAAGGCGTCACATGGATGGCCCTCATCCCTCTGCCCTGGTGTTCGAGCATTACAGAAGCCTGGCTGCCTTACAAAAGCCCCACAGAACAGATTTTTGTCCTTCCCCATCCCCGATCTCCTCCAAGCAGATTCACCCACTTGTCCTCCTCTCTTGGCTTCGTTTCCTCATTGTAAAGAGAAGAAGCTGAGCTGCCAAGCACGGCAGGAAGGCAAAGCGATCCTCACCGGGGGCAGGAGGGGGTCCTCAGCTAACGAGTTCTGCCTCCCTCCGTCAGAGATGAAACCCCAGGCTGCTGGCGTGTGCGAGTGCAGCTCCTGAGCTCTCTGGTACAGGAGGAATTTGCAGTGGAACAGCAGAACACGGGCAGGTCAGCTTGAAAACAGCTGAACTTTGCAGATAAGCGGTGAGAATTTATTTGAAGAGAGGAAAAAAATTATGTACATCTCTCTCTCTCCCCGCCTTTCAGTTTCTCCCGAGTCGTGGCTCATAAATCCAGGCAAGGAGCGAGGATCCAGCTTTCCACTCATTGCTCGGGGTGTTTATTTTAAGAATTCAAGGAGATGTAGAAACGCCAGAATTCCCTGACTCGGAAACTCGGACCGTTCCAGAGCAGCTGTGGGCTGCGAGCCGTGGGGCCTGCCCCTTTCCTCGAAGGCAGAGCAGCCACTTTGTGCCCATGTGGGAGCTCCTGGGGAAGGGAATGCCGGCGGGATTGAGCTGGTGGGAGCTCCTGGGGAAGGGAATGCCGGCGGGATTGAGCTGGTGGGAGCTCCTAGGGAAGGGAATGCTGGTGAGATTGAGCTGGTGGGAGCTCCTGGGGAAGGGAATGCTGGTGGGATTGAGCTGGTGGGAGCTCCTGGGGAAGGGAATGCTGGCGGGATTGAGCTGGTGGGAGCTCCTGGGGAAGGGAATGCCGGCAGGATTGAGCTGGTGGGAGCTCCTGGGGAAGGGAATGCCGGCGGGATTGCGCTGGTGGGAGCTCCTGGGGAAGGGAATGCCGGCGGGATTGCGCTGGTGCCAGCACAGAGCAGCCCGTGCTGGAGATGGGACTCGGGTGTCCCCGCACACCCCACATCCCTCTCCAGGCACAGCCCCGAGCAGCAAAGATGCCCGTGGAACACCTGGAGCGGGCCGTGAGCCCCAGGGCAGGGCTGCTTTGGGCTGCCTGGGCCGTGCTGGGTGCTGAACGTTCATCCCCCGCCGGGTGCTGCTGAGCCCCTCTCTGCAGAGCCGCACGTCCAAACCCTCCCGGTGACAAACAGCCGTGGCCTTCCACTGCCGCTCACGGCTCTGGATGCAAAGCTGGGGATAAGCGGTGGCTTCCAGAGCCCTGGCAGCAGCAGTGCCTGGCATGGGTGGCAGGAGCCGGGGAGCAGCTCCTCCTGCAGCAAGAGCTGCCTCGCAGGTGAGCAGTTTAACCGCAGCTGATGCGCCAAATTAGGGGCTGAAGCAGGCAGCACCCCTCCGAGCGATAATCCATTGCCTCGCTAACAGAAATGGAAATTCAATTTGGGCAAGGGCAGGGAGGGGAGGGGAAGGGAGGGAAGCTTTCTGTTCGCTGCCACGGCCGGTGCAGCTCTCCGTGCCCCGGGGGCTCTGCTGTGCACAGCCCCATCCAGCACCGGGATCGAATTTGCCTCGGTGCTGATGAGGTTTGGCAGTGTCTGACTCACGCTGGAGCCGGCACGGTGTGGGAAGGGGGG
>VXBT01012525.1:226918-278348 GCA_013400235.1 Oriolus oriolus
CGGGAGCGGCCCCCGCAGAGCCGCCGGCCCGGCCATGTGCCGACAGGGGTGGCTGCTGCCGGCTGCCTGCTCCGCGCCCGCCGCTGCCGCCCGCCTCCTCAGCCTCGTTCCTGCCGCTTATTTTTAAATTTTTTTGATCGTTATTTTCATTTTTAATAATTTTTTTTCTTTTAAAAACCGTTTATTTTGGTATTGATGCTCTCCGAGAGGGAGACTTCGGGAGACGCGGTCCTCACCTGAGCGAGCCGGCCCCATTCCCCCGTTTGAAGGTAAGCGGAGCGGGAGGAGGCACCGGCCCGGGGGCTCTGCGGGACCCCCACCCCGGCTCTGCCGGGCCCCTTCTCCCCGTCTTTCCCAGCGTTGGGGTCTCTCGCGGTGTTTTTTCGCTGTTTGCTTGGCTCCCGCCCCCGCCGCCCGCTTCCCGGTGCATCCGAAACTGCCCGGGATCGCTGCTCCGGGGGAACCGGCGGCGAATCCCGCACCCCGGGGCTGCCTGCAAGGAGGGCAGCAGGCAGAGGAGAGCCCCGGCCGCCGGGAGTGGGGCTGGGAGGGGGTTTGGAGGGGGACACAGGGTGAGCAGGGACACGGAGAGCTGCACGGCGTCCGCTCCCCCACAGCCTGCCCAGAGGGAGCGGGCAGGTCCCGCCGCCTCAGACCTGCGCGGGGAATACTGGGGTGCTCCAAGCTTGGTTTTCCCTCATCCTACAGCATCTTCAGCTCCAAAGCCTGAGAGGGATGTCAGGAAAGCACCTCTCAGGAATGGAGTGGGAAAGCTGCCCCCATCCCATGCCTTCCCTGGGTGTGCGGGTCATGTCCTTCTCTGCCCCAGGGACACCTCGGTCCCCTCTGCACACTCAGTGTGGAACCGGCCTCTCTTCCTTGTCTGGACATCTCACCTGGAGCCATGTGTCTGGGTTTGTTCCCATCTCATGTGCTGGCCCCAAAGGACATCAGAAACCCCCTCTCCATCCCAGTGAGTTTGTAGGACCACCCCAGCGCTGGGTTAGGCAGCAAACCATCCCATTAGCTCACGCTCAGCCAAGCAGCGGTGATGGAGAGGGATCCAGAGCGGAATGCGAGCAAGGTGATGGCACAGTCACCTGTGGGTTGTTTTTGTCACTCTGAATCCAGCAGCAACCAAGGTCTGTGCTCTCAGAGCCACATGGATGCTGTTCAGCACATTAAAGGTAGCCTGAGGGCTCGGGGGGCGGGGGGGCTGTGGGAGGGAGAGAGAAATCCCCCAAGGGAAGATGGCTTTTCATTTCCCCATATCGACCACTTTCAGACAGGATTATTTATATGTGACATAACAGATCACCAAACTTGGGAGGTGGTGGGGGTGTGCTCACACTCGTTAAGGTAGACAGTTTTCTGGCAGAATAAATTAAAGGTAAGAGAAGACGGCACTTGGAGGTTCAACAGATTGTCTTCCAGCCTGAAAGGAGCAGCGAAATCAGCATAAACCCTAGATGGGAAAACTCCGCACCTCAGTCTGTCATGATGTACGGCTGTCATTTTAGGGAACCTGGCGGGTTATCCCGATTTTTAGAGTGCAGATGGTGCTCCTGGGTGACTTCATTTGAGCAAAAGTACCCAGTAGGATGGGTTTTTTAGTCATCACATCTTGTCTTCGCCGAGGAAGCATCTAAATTATAGCGCTGTGAGGGAAAGTAGTTGACATGAATTGTGCATGAAGTGAGTGCCTGAACTATCCCACACCCGTGCTGAGGCTCCTGCCCCGTTGCAATGGCTTGTGAGTAACTGGAGGTTGTTGGCAGTCTCTGTGGTCAATTTTCTTCTTGCCTGAAATGAGCAGAAAGGTGCATTAGGGGCTGTCAGTTGGTGAAAAGAGATTTTAAACACCTTAAAGACCGTGCAGCTGTAATTAGAAGTGTAGCCTCCTTCCTCTGCGTGTCAGGATTTCTGTGCAGAACGATGACAGGACCTCTTAAGGAACGGTGCTGGTGCTCAGGAGAGATAAAGAACTTCAGCAAAATCCCCTGCAGAGCGACTGATGTTGATTTATCACCCCGCAGTACATTGGTTCCCGTTCAGAAAGGACGTGGGGATTTGAGGGGAAGGAAGGGAACAGCATTTGTTCCTTTGTGGTTTATTGCCAGCGGGCACAGATGACAAACACAGGCAGCTCTGAAATACCTGTGCCTACCTGGGCACAGAGAGTGGCAGAACATCACCAGCGCTGGGGTTCCTGGCTGTGCCCTCGCTGTGTCCGTCGCCGTTTTCCAGTAGAGCCTGGTAGGTGGGTCTGGCTGTCACATCTGATCCTTTTCCTGCATCTGTGGCAGTCCCTAAACCCTCATGGAGGTGGCACAAGAGTCAAGCCTGAAGGTTGGACTCGGGGGCTTTTCTCTCTGAGGAGAACGTGTTCAGCAGAGGGTAAGGGACAGAGCCACTGCCTGTGGTTTATTGACCCAAGCCTTTCTAAAGGTTCCCCACTCTGAAGCTGAACACCCCTGACCCTACAGCCAGTCCTGAGCACCCCTTTAGGATCTTTAAAAGTTTTGCTGGGTGCCAGATTTCAAAGAGATAAAGGCGCTCAGTTACCTCGGGCATTCATGTGTAGCCCGGAGAGCTTTACGCATCCTCGCAGCCTGGACGAGTCTGCGCCACCGACCTTTGGGGTGTCAGGACGTGTCCTCAGCGCCCAGCACGTGGGGCAAGGAGGGGTTTTGCAGCTGGCCGAGCTCCAGGGGACTTGCCTGACTCAGCCCTTTCCCTCTGGCTGTGCAGTGCTGGTGTAAGAGACAGGGATGGCTGGGTCCCTCCTCACTCCTGTGCTGGTACCTGTCTGTCCTGTTGTCATGGATATGGATAAGGACACGGCCAGGGAAGAGGTGCTGCATGCTGGCAGGGCTCCCACAGCCTCGCCTGGTGATGCAGCTTGTGACATTGGAGAGGGGCAGGGGAGAGATGGAGCAGAGGTGGCAGATGTGGGGCTGAACTTGCAGCTCGTTCCCAGTCTAATCTGCGTTTTCTCCCACTCTTTGTGCGTTATCTCCTTCTCTCCTTGTGATCTCTTACGGTGGGATTGGTTCCCCCTTTGCCTGAGCAAACAGCCTCTATCCCAGCAGTGCAGATGGGCAGAGGGATGACAGGTTGGGTGATGGGCTCTGACCCTCTCCAGACCTTTCAGCTGCATTCAGCTCACAGCCAGGACCAGGCCAGGCAGGACTGGGACCTCAGGAACCTGCGAGAGCAGCCCTGGGCAGAGGGCAGCTGGAAAGGTTGGGGAACAAAATTAAAGGTCAGAATAACATTTTGAAATATCCCTGGACCTCTTTGTCCCTGGAAAGAGGGGACTCTGTTAATAACAGCCAGGACCCGTTAACAGCAGCTCAGGGCAGCAGCGGGAGGACCAGGCTCCATGGAAATGTGGTTCTCTCGATGTCAGAGGCAGCACTGACGGGGGGACAGAACTTGATTTAGGCCAGAATCACAACAATGATGATTTTACCCCATCCTACGCGTCCAAGATTTCTCTCTGGAGCTGAGGGTCAGCAGGGACAGTGTTGGGTCCAGCACCTGCCTCAGCGTGAGCTCCCCTTGGCAGGACAAGCAGTGGAGCCAGGACATGAGCCAGGGGCTGGCGAGTCCTGTCACCCTCTCACCTCAGACAGAGTTTCCTCCTGCTCACTGACCTGTGATGGCTCAGAGGTGACGTTTGGCTGCACTGCCAATAACGGCACAAGACGAGCCGAGGCATCACCAGGGCAGCTCAGCCCCTGCTCAGCATCTCCAGTGCTTCTCCCCCATCTCCCTCCTGCAGGACAAAAGCCACCTGCAGCCACAAACCCCACAGCGTGGAGGCTGTGAGAGTGCTGAGCTTCTCTGGACAGCAACACTGATTTTTCCCTGAGCTGGGAACTGGGAAACACGTGCCATTGTCCACCTGTCCGTGAGCCGAGGGAGGGAGGGGTGCAGCTCCTACACGGGGCTGAGTCGAAGGTACACGCAGCTCTGCTGCCCTGGGAAATAACTCTGTGCTCCACAGCTTTTACCAAGGAGATGGAAACTTGTCATATTCTTTTTGCAACAGTATCTGACATTATCCAAGCGATTTGCCTTTGGTGTGTTTCCAGAAATAGTTAGGCCTACGGTAGGCAGGGGTGACATCTGGATGCATTACTGTTGAGTTCAGAAACGCTCAGTAAACAAGACAGGATCTATTGTTTAAAGGTTATTTCAAAAGGCTCCCAGCGACTTAATCTGGCCGTGCAATGGTGAAAGCTTTAATGGCACTCTGGTAATTGCCTTTTCTGAAGGACGTTTCAGAGGGAAGTTACCAAAAACCCAAAAGGCTCAGCCCGCCCTCGCCAGGTGAGGGAAAACCTGAAAATGTGAGGGGGTTTGCTCTTTGCTTCGGTGCTGGTGGGGTCAAACCTGGGAAATGGCTGAAGGAGGAGCAGGCTGGGGGGCACAGGCGGGGGATGCAGTGGAGCTCACCAGCAGTTCAACGATAAAAAAAAAAGTCTCAGATCAGCATAATAGGGCAGCAGGATTCACATCAGCAGGGAGGGCGAGAGAAAGAGCCCTCCCCGAGGCACTGAGGAGAAAATAAATGTCATTAGGCACGGATAAAGCAGCCGCCTCTGAGCACCTGAGCCGAGGGCGGGCGGCTCTGCAGGGAGAGGGGGCTGGCGGGGGCTGCCACGCTCCGAGGGCTCAGCGAGGCCACAGCAGGAGCCACTCGGAGCCCACGCCTCTATTCAGCAGGTCCCAGGGCAGAGAATAACCTCTCTATTAAGGGAAAAAAAAGGAAAAGGAGGGCAGGTGAGCTCCTGGCAGGAGCCAAGTGCCAGCCACCCTCCCCTCCCCTCGCCCAGGTGCCAGGGATGCTGCTCAGGCGGAGGAAGGGACGAGCTGTGGTTCCGCTGTCACTTGCACATCTGCACGTGCTCCTGGCACTGCTGGCTGCCCTCCTCAGCCCCAGGGCAGGCAGAATTGATGCTCACTGATAATTTCCTGCCCCTCAGAGAGGAAATCGTGTCATGGGCTCGCACGTCTTCCTGTTCTGCCAGTGTTTTGCTCTGAGGGGGGGGTGGGGGTGAGCATGTTCCAGGGGTGCCCATGGAGCCCTGGAGCCAACCAGAGAGCTCTGCCTGCTGCAGGACCATCCTGTCCCGCTGGCTCCAGCTCTCCCCTGCCTCACCTGGTGCTGCTGTGAAGCTGTGTCGGTGCTGCAGGGTCTCAGTGCTGTCTGGAGCCATTTGGAGCTGCTCAGACCCCACACACCCAGCCTGCTGCCCATCCCTGCCTTTTCCCTTCTGTTCACCCACTGCTGCTCCAGCCCTGCCCTCCTGCTCCACAGCCCCATCCTCTTCGTCCTCCCTTTCTGAGATAATGATCACAAAATCCTTAGGTGGTGAGATAACCATCGGAAGGTGAGATAACCATCGGAAACTGCCTGAAAAACAGGCCTTGGTGAAAAAGCATTTTTTCCCTTAGAATTGCTACAGAAGTCCAGCTTAGGCTCCTCCAAGGCTGAGCTGGGTGGCCTCTCCTGGGGAGGGGATAAAGGAGATGATCTTGCTCAGCAGGGGACCGAGCCCTGTGCCCCACCAGCTTTAGGTCCGGCTTTGAGCTGTGGCTTTGCTCTAGGTACGAGTTCATCACAGGCTCTGAGCCGCAGAAGCTCATAAGCTCATTACACCGGGGGAGCTGTGAGTGGTGAGCAGGCCACGCAGCTGGGATCTCCTTCCCTTCTGCTGCAGGGGACTCACAGAAAACCAGGAGGAAAAGTCCTGTGTGGTTTCATTTTTTCCCTGTGCAGAGCTGTTCCTGGGCTGCCTGAAAGGGCTGGGCCACGATGGACAAGGGTGGCCTTGTCCCCACAGAGCCGGCACCGGGCAAAGCCAGCTCCTCTCTTTACTCACCGAGCGTTTGGGATTAAAGGGGGAAATGCCTCAGTACAAATGCCAGAAAAGTGGCTGCCAGGGGGAGAGAAACCCCCAGATTGCTGGGTGATGTGGCTGCTTTGAAACCCTCTGGGGATGGCCCCAGCCTTGTGATGGATTCCTCGTCTCCCCAGCCTCTCCCCAGCTCGGGTCGCTTCAGCTGAACAGGATCGAAATGCCTTGAGGCTCAAAAATTCACAGACTGGCACCGATCAGAGCAGGGAGGTGTCATGGACTTTGTTGTAAAAGATGATACAGAGGCTCCGTGGAGGCTGGAATTCGCTGTGGTGCTGCGGGAGCGTGCCGGGAGCGAGGGGGATTTCACAGGGAAGCGCCAGACGAGTCCCCGGAGCGGCTGCAAAATTCACAGCTCCGCTAAAGCATCACTCCCAGGCACGGCTTCCTGCGAGAAAAATAACTTACCTAGAGATAGCTTTGCTCATTTCTGTTCCGAATATTCCACCTTCGCTCCTCTGGGGTGTTTGGGTTTGTCTCCCTGGGAGTGCTGTGGTATTTTCCGAGGTGACCGGCAGGGACAGCGCAATCCCGGCACGGAGCTCCTCTCTGGGAACCCGCGTCTGCTTCCCGATTTGGGCAGAGGGGGTTGCTCGGGCTTTGCCGTGCGATTTGCATCTGGATTCCCTTCGCTCTCGGCGCGGGTTTGGGTTTGGATCCATCACGGATCTTCCTGCCTGAGCTCTGGCAAACCATTAACTCTCTCCTTTTTACCTGCTGCCCGCCTTCCCAGCGAGGCGACGGCGTGTGCAGGGAGGCTCTCCGAGCTCCTGCATCATCCCTGCAGGCAGCGATGCTCCTCCTGCCTCCCGCTTCCCCACCCTGGCATCCACCAAGCAGCGGTGCCGCTCTGCGCTTAACACAACGCACAGGGGCTACAGGAGGGGGAAACGGGGTCACGGAGGGAAACAGGAGGCATTTTGTGGCAATCCAAGCTGTTTCCCGGGGAGGAAATACAGCGTGGAGGCTCGGCTCGGAGGTGTCCCGGCTGCGGGAGGGTGGCTGAGGAGGTGCACGGCCTCGCTGCTGGAGATCTCTCCCCATCTCCTCCGCAAGTGCGAGCAGGGATTTGCAGGGATGCAGGCTCTCCTGTGGAGGGGAAAGGAGGTGTCTCGGTCTGATTGGTGTTGCCTGCTGGGAAGCTAAGCCCTGGAAAGATTAGCGGTGGGATCTGGGGAAAAATAGCTCTGCCGAGGGAGTGGGAGTGGAGCGGAGAGGGGAAGGATAAGGAGCGCTGATTTGCGTTTGTTGTTAGGGAAATTTAGTGGGTTTATTGTTATGTTACACAAAGGAGCAACTGGGGTAATAATTCAAACTCAGGCTGTCCCACGGGCTCCCTGTGTGACTTCTTCCTTGTGCAAACAGTGATGGGCACGAAGCTGCCACTGCCTGTGGCTGCAGCTCTGCCACGAGAGCAGAGCCAGGCCCCCTTCCACAGCCAAATGCATTGAGGTGCTTGAAAGGTGTTTCTCAAAGCCCTCCAGGTGATGTCGCCGGTCCAGCTGTCACCAAAGCCATTTTCCGAGTGATTGTGACAGAGTTAAGGTGCACCCAGAGCAGGGAATGTGCTCCTGGCCGGGGGTTGGACTTGGTGACCTTTAAAGGTCCCTTCCCACCCAAACCCTTCTGTGATTCCAAGGGCAGCTCGGGTCCGCAGCACTGGCATCACTGGGCTCAGGCAGGAGCTCTCAGGACTCTCCTCTTTGCAGGGGAGACCTGGTGAGCTCCAGGTTGCCCAGAGAAGCTGTGGCTGCCCCTGGATCCCTGGAAGTGTCCAAGGCCAGGTTAGATGGGGCTTGGAGCACCCTGGGATAGTGGAAGGTGTCCCTGCCCATGGCAGGGGGTGGAATGGGATGGGCTTTAAGGTCTCTTCCAACCCAAACCAGTCTGGGATTCTGGGATCCCCTGTGGCCAGCACTGGATGTGACATCCCATGGGCAGGCCCAGCCCCCTGAGATAAAGACAAGCACAATGAATATTAGACAGCTCCAGATGATTTTTTTTTCTGATTTGCAACACTTCAGCTTGGCTGCTTTCTCAAGAGTTATTCCTGACTCTCACAGAAGCTCGTGGGAGCAGATGCAGCCCACAGAAAGTGGAGTTTTCTTAGTTGCACCTCTTTTCCTTTGTGTTTCTGGCATGACATCTTTGTTTATGTTGTACTTTCAAAGAAAACAACACAGGTTACAGAAAACACAAAACACTGGCACCGGTTTCTGACAAAACAACACTGATCTTAACCTGTTTTCTGGATACCTTTATAAATATTATACATATTATTGAATGTTCAAATTGGCAGGCAAAGGGTTGGTCTTTAAAACACTGCCTGACTTGATTGGTAGTAAATATAAAGTGTGAGGATTGCGGGGCTGTGGCAGAACTGTTGCCTGCAGAGGATTAGAGCCACTCAGCCCCGGGGATGGATAACTCTGGCACACGCTGCTGCTGGAGTTAAAGAGAAGACTCCCAAAAATTAATACAGGTGTGCCAGGACCTGCAATGAAAAGGGCTTTGTTTGATTGGGCTGTTAATATCACCTCAAGTATCACAGGCTTGTGCAGCTCCATGATAATCCCAATCAAACCGACCAGAAGCAGCACTGGAGCATCCTGAGCTCCCAGCAGAAATTCCTGGGCTCCCACACGCTCCATTCTCTCCCATGCTAAGCCCAGGAGCAGTGGCAGCCAGGTTGGAGGGTGGTTTTTAACCAGACCTGTGGTTTTTGACAGCAGTGAATGCATTCCTGATTCCCAGAGGAGATTTCTGCTCTGTTTGAACATTCCAAAGGGGCATCTCCTGCAGGTACAACTCCGTCGCACATTTTGTGGGGCTCTCCTGTGCCAAGGGGCACTGGGCAGGGAAGATGCTCACATTTTTACGGGTCTGGGTTTTGTAAGACTCAAACTTCAGCTCTCTGTCTGGTTTACATCGAGGCAGGATGGTCATGAATCTTCCGTGGAGGGGGTGGTGCCTGAAGAGCTCAGAAAATCAGCATCGGTTCAGTGAAGGTTTTGCTAATTTGGTTCTGGGCTCCCAGTTCATCCCAGTTCAGCCCAGAAAATCAGCAAAATTTTGCCAATCCGGTTCTGGGCTCCCAGTCCAGCACATCAACTCTCTTATTTACCAGCAGAACATTCCTGCTTCCCAAGGAGTCCCAGCAGCCGTGTTCAGGCAACGCGAACTCGCTGTGCAAGGGAACAAAGCTGAAACCCAGCTGGGATTTGGAGGTGCCGTGTGAGCCTCCTCCTGCTTTCCAGGATGGATGGAGGGACTGCTGTGTGCTCATCCCTGAGGGACTCAGGGCCCTGACCCCTCCCAGGGCTGCTCAGAAAGGCTCAGGGGGGATTTCAGAGCACTGGTCTGAGGCTTGGCTTTCCAAGAGGAGACACTCGGCATTTTCTGCCAGGTCAGGCCCCATTTAAGCAAGGAAGGGAGGAGCTGCAGCCTGCTCAGGAAGCGCCAGCACCGAGCAGAAGCTTCCGATCCCATCCACCCTTCTCACCTCGCCTGCCTCAGTTCCCTGCGTTTCGGCAGCGTTTCTCCGGCTGCTGGGCACGGCAAGGAGGTGGCAGAGGAGGATCAGGAGCCACTGCCTCGCTCCCAAGGGCCTCCCCAGCACCAAGGAGTCATTTCAAAGGCAGGGCCGGTGTCATGCCGGTGCTGACGAGGGGCAAGAAGATCCCTGACACGTGTCCTGCCTTCGGAAGATGCTGTCCCTGGGAACAGTCGATATCTCGAACATTTGATCCCGGCAGTTCCCAGCCCACATGGGCTTGAGCTGAGCAATTTGTGTGAAGGTTTTTCTCTGGTTCTTTATTCTCCTAATGAGGGTTTTCGTCTGAGCTGTGTGAGTTCCTTTATCTTTTCCGCTTTTTCTCGTTACGATTTGGTTGTTGTGGGGTTGTTGTTTTGGTTTTTTTTTTTTTTTCTCTGAGGTAAATTTCTCCCTCTCTCATCTGCCAGGAAAAGCTGTAACAAACTTAAGGTGAGGGAAAAAGGCAAAATTTACTGGAACTGGTTCACGGTGAGTTGCCAAGAATCTGAAAATTACCCTCTCAGACGGTCTGTATTAATTCCCTGATGCAGCAATGATAAATCCTTATTAAAGAGGATAACATAAAGGAGATTTTCCTGCCTGTAGAAAAACTCCAGGGTGCAAACAGCGAGGAAGCCCATCTCCCTCTTGTTCATGATCCCAGGAAGTGTCCAACGTGAGGCTGGACAGAGCAACCTGGGATAGCGGAAGGTGTTCCCAGCATGGGAGGGGGTGGAAAGAGGTGAATTTTAAAGTCCCTTGAACCCAAACCAGTCTGGAATTCTGTGACTGTGTGATCAGTTTGCAAACGCCCGTGTGGCAGTGCTGACACCAGCCCTCAGGGGGTGACATTACACTGAGCAAAGCACAAGGATGGGAAGCAGGGCAGGCCCCCTGTCCCCGGTGCCGTGGGCAGTGGCAGCAGCCCTAAATCTCTGCCCATTCCCTGCTCGAGGTCCAGCCCTGGGAGCACCAGGCAGACAGGAATTTAAATGCAGCAGGTTTTGGCCCCGTGAAGGTGCATCTCACTCACCGAGCGATGGGGAGGGGGCTGAGGGGCTCCTTCCCTCCCCACCCCAAGCACAGCTCACACCCAGCACCAGGGCACGGAGCGTGTGCCAGAGGCCACCTCCTGAGCCAGCCCTGAACACTTATGTGTTGTTCCCAAGATCCCCGAGCTCCCTCTCTTTTCTCCTCTTCTTTATTCATGCGCCACGCTGCCGTGCTGGGCTGGAGTGGGAAAAAACACTCTGCTTGTGCCTCATTACACGGCCTGAGCTGGAGCCTTCGCCAGAGCGATGTAAAGCTGTAGCTATGGAAACTCCCAACCCTTGCTTCTGATTTTTTTTTTTTTTTTTTTTTTTTTTTTTTTTTTTTTTTTTTTTTTTTGCCCAAATTTTTTTTTTTTTTTTTTGAGAGCAGCAATGTGTATCTCTTTGGAGATCCCAGGCAGGGCTGCCCACAGCGCCCAGGGAGTCCCCTTGGTGTGACACAGCAGGAGCTGGAAGCACAGAGCCAGGTCTGTGTCGCCAGGGCGGAGGAGGGGGACTGAGGAGGAATAAGTTGCGTGGAAAGCCAGAGCCCAGGACAGCTCAGGGATGAAGAGGGGGACAGTGTGTGATGCTGGTGGAGGTGTCAACAGCTGCCAGCTCCCCCCACAGCTGGGAGGGGTGGGCAGGGACAGAGGGGCGCTGGTCCATGTGTGGAGGGTGTCCCTGGAGCTCTCAGGTGGCTGCATTTAATTTTAAAGGAGCCTCCTGGATCCCGGCCTGGATCCGTGACCCCTGAGCAGAGGAAGGCAGGGCGTGCAGCTCGCAAACACTTCAACCCACCCAGCATCTCCCCATCCCACGGAGCCGTGTTCAGACCCCCTGGAAATGCAGAGCTGGGGGGTTTAGTGCTCGCTGGCAGCGTGCACTGAGCATGTCCCTCCTGCCCAGCCCCGATCGATGGCTCAGCCAGCGGCAGCGCGGCATCGATGGCCCCTCCGCCTCCCGGGACCTCTGCGGGGTCACCGGGTCAGGCGTGGGGCTCATCCTTCCCCAGCACCCGTGCAGGGGGTGGTGGGAGCACGGAGCTGCTCCCAGCTCGCTGCTCACCCAGTGCCTAGCCTGGTGGAAGCCACCTAGTCTGGAAATGGGCTGGGATCTGATGGATTTCAGGCAACCTGGCTTCAAAAGCAGAGCCGTGACCAACGTTCCTGTGTGAAAAACGGGTGCTGGAGTAGCAACACTGTCCCTCTTAGGCACTTTCCTGCCAGGGCCAGAGAGCCAGAGGTGCTGGGGTGAGCCAGAGGTGCTGGGGTGAGCCAGAGGTGCTGGGATGAGCCAGAGGTGCTGGGGTGAGGCAGGGCTGTATCCCAGCTGTGCAGGGAGGCTGAAGGTGCCGCTGGGACAGGCTGCTGGCGCAGTGTGTCTGAGCAGGGCTCTGTGTGGCTTCGGGCCTGCCTGAAGCAGAAGCCAAAACATGCAAAACACGAGCTCTGAAGCACGCAGGGCTTCAGGGCTCTGAAGCACGGGGCTGGCTGGCAGCAGAGGTGACTCAGTCCAGGTCCTCCCGTAAGGACGATTCTCCGGTGATTCTCCAGAGCCGCAAATCCCGGGAGCTGCGGCAGCCGCTGGCAGGAGTCACAGGGAGAGCTGCTGCTTCTCCTACCTTTGCGTGGCCATCAGAGGGTACCAGGTCCTTGCTGTCCCCCTGTGCAGTGTCCCTGGCCTGTAAATCCCAGGATGGTTCCCAGGGTTGCTGTGGATGGGAGTGCTGAATGCCCCCGGGAGCAGGAGGCAGCTCCAGTGCCCAGCCAGGGCTGTGCTCAGCTGAGAGCTCCCCCGGTGACTCTGTGTGAGTGTTTTCCCATCCTCGTGCCCCAGCAGTCCCGTCTGAGCCGTGAAACCCCGTTCTCGGGGCATTTCCTGGGAGATGGGGCAGCAGGAATGCTGGTGTGAGCTGCTGGTGTCAGGCACCAGCTCCCCCCGAGCTCCTGGAGCAGCAGCTTCTCCTGTTCAGCGCGAGGAGCTTTCAAAATCCACGTGAATGGAGCAATTCTGGAAAGAGTCACTCTTCCAGGAGAACAAATTCCTTTTTTCCCACCTTTGGTGCATTGGTTCAGCAGCACTTTGTGACAATTAAGCCTTTTTGATGTCTCTGACTGTGCCTTTCTGGGGCACTGCAATGAGCTCTGCTGTGAGGTGATGGTGGAGAGTGAGCACTGTCTGTTCAGTGAATGCAGCAGGAAAAAGTCCTAATCAGGAGTAAGGTTTATAGTTGGCTCTCAGTGAGCCAATCCAAGCTTTCCAGGTTGGCCAAGGAACGTTTCCAGCCTGCTGGGAGAAGACCCCAGGCTGGGCAGCGGGTGCTCCCCCACTTCCTGACCTTTTCCCCACCCAGCAGTGATTGCAGCAGCTTATCTCAAGCTGCTAATTCCCAAACCTGCTCTCTCTAATGTTTAATATCTCAAGCTGCCTAAGCCATAACTCAAGAGGTGATTAAATGATGCAGGGTGGAAAGACAGCACATCTTTCTTTTATCTTTTCTCTCTTTTTTTTTTTTTTTTTTTAGGCGTTTAGGCTGCTTATGTGTGTTTGGGATTATGGCCTGCTTCCCATCTGATGGATGGGAATAATTCCTGGTGCTTAAGCAGAGTGGGATTGTTTGGGCAGTGGAAGGTGGGACTGGGGACGGTAAAACCCTCTGGAGTGGTTTGACAGCAGTTCTGAAATCGAGACAGAGCTGGGCTGTGGCAGCTCAGACAGGGCAGGGGCAGACCTGGGGCCGAGTCCATCACTTCTGCACCCCCTCCTTGGGCCTGGTTATTGGGATTTACCCGTCCTGGACTGACGCCAGTGTAGGGTTGGTGTGCAGGAGTGCCCTGGTGGGCAGCTCACTGGCATCCCTGCCGAAGTCTCCAGCATCCCTGCCATCATCACCAGCATCTCTCTTGATGTCACCAGCATCTCCCAATGTCACCAGCATCTCCCAATGTCACCAGCATCCCTCTTGGTGTCACCAGCATCCCTCTCGGTGTCACCAGCATCCCTGCGGATGCTTTCAGGACGTGGCGGTTCATTCTCACAGAGAGGGCAGAGAAGGGTGAGCGCTTCATCGATGCTGAAGTGTCCCCAGCCACCCTCCCCAGGCACTTTGGAATGAGGACAGCAGCACCTTCGGGATGGCCCCTGAAAGGGACATTCCCAAGGGCGGCATCCAGGTGATTCAGCGATTCCCCCCCATCCCTCCCCAGCAGCACGGGGCCTCTCTCCGCGGAGCATCTGCTGCCACTGAAATTCCTGCCTGGCGTTGTGCTTAGCAAGCCTTAATGCCGCTGCGATGAGCTGTGCAAATGTTGTTTCTTTGAGGCGCCATTCGGTTGTGCAAAGTGCCATTAGCGCCTCGTTACTGCAGGGCGCACATCCGGGATGGGCAACCCCTGGATCCAAGGAAACCTGCTTAAATGTGCTGGAAACCCAGACTGAGAGCTCATCTCTGCTTTAAAAACTGCTGGGAGAGGATCCCTGATTCTCCCATGAACTTGTGCTTTTTGAAGCTTCAGGAAACCCCACAACTGGAAGTGGCTGCTGCTCTGGGATGGATCTCCGGAACAGGCTGAGCCTCCTCTGCTGGGTTTTGTTGTCAGTGAGCTGCTGTCACACAGGAACCCAGCCTGGCTGCTCTGGCAGGCTCAGGGGGTCACACCTCATGGCCTTTAAAGGTCCCTTTGACCCAAAATATGGTTCTGTGACAGGGACACCTGCAGGGATGCACGTCCTTGGTGTTTGGAAAAAAGCTTATACAACAAGGAGTTGTTGGACAGAACACTTTTCATTATAAAATTCAGGGGTTAATTATCTGTGATGCGTTATATGTTATATGTGGTTATGTTGGATTACGATAGGAGCAGGCAGAAGGAGCAGCTCACTGTGATCCATTTCCCACCTCAGCACTGCTCTGGCAGCACTGGGGGAGCTTTTCTGGCTGCAAAGGGCTGAGCTGAGAATGGGCAGAAAGGAGAGGAGCAGTCCCTTTTATGTAGCTTTTATGTGTTCTCAGTGCTTTTAGCCCACACAGTTATAATTCTTTAAGTTTGATCCCTTCCCTCACACCCAATATCCCGTTAAGCCAAGAGCCCAAACACCCTGGAAACCCCAGACCCCGAGGGCCTCTCCAGAGCACATTCTGTAAACAAAGCCAGGCCCAGCCAGGGGAAGGTTCCTCGCTGAGGGGTCTCGCTGGAGTCCCTCCCTGGGCAATCTTTGATAGATGTGCTAATTAGCAAGGCCTATAATTGCACACACATCACATCGTGGGGGGCCATTTCTCCGGGGGGCATTTCGGGGTGCATTTCGGGGTGCATTTCAGCGCCCCTGAGGGTCCTTCAATAAACACCGAGGGAAAACCCTTTTTCCTTCTTAACTGTGTTCAGATCTCTTCATTTTAAGACCAGGAAAAGGCATCAATGGAACTGCCCCTCAGCTTGCCCCGCTTCTCAAGGTGCTGGGTTACACATTTTGGGCCTGGGACGGGCTGGGTGTCCTTGCAGAGCAGGCCTGGAGAGGCTTTGTTATGTCTGTGTGAGCATGAGAGAGCAGCAGCTGACAGGCTGCAGGGCAGCTCAGAGTCACACGCCAGGAATACAGAATTTTGAAAAATGTAAAAGCTAAACCCTAAGGCATCACCCAGCCCGGCTGTTTAAACCCCTGCACAGAGCATCGGCCCCCAGGCCTGGAATGCTGTCCCCAAGTCAGGAATGCTGCGTCAGGAGGGGACAGGGAGCCCACGGGAGTGATGCTGGCCTTCTGCTTGAAGTGTTTTTCATCTGGAAAGCCCCGCTCCAGCCCGTGTTTCTGGCAGCTGCCCTGCCCGCTGGCTCCAGCCACGCTAAGTCTTCTGCTGGCACCTTGCCCGGCCGTTCCCAGAGCCCGGCTCTCACTCATTGACTGGGTAGGATTACAGGAACTGGGGGAAATGCGCAAGGAAGGCTGGAATTGCCACCAAACTGGTGTTGGCTCCTGGTTTATTTGCTGCTCTCCCACTTCCCAGGCTGGTGGCAGTGGCTTTCCTTCACACCGATGCTCGCTGATGTTCACCTCTGGGCAGAGCTGTGGCACTTGCGGGGCTCCAGTGTGGCATCAGAGGAGCGTGAGCCAGGCTCCAAGGGCTTGGGTCCAGTCTGCTCTGCCCTGGGCAGTTAATTACAGTGGGATTTCTTGTTATTCTGATTTGAGGTCCTGAATGCTGCCTGCAGCAAGACCCAGTGGCTTGGGGCAGCGGCATCTCGGACAGCCAGCACCGCTCACGGGCTCTCTGGTTTCCCTGGCATCGTGCTGAGCTCTTTTTCTTCCTTCTGAGGCAGGGTTCGTGGCACAGGGACAAGCTGGGGAGTGCCCATCCAGGGCAAGACCCGCAGAGCTCCTCTCCCTGCACCACGGAGGGTCAGGCTCGTGCTGCCCCTGCTCAGCTCCCAGTTTCCACACAGAACTTGAATCTTCCCAGCCTCACTGAGGTCTCTCCCTCGGGTCTTTGCCCCGGAGTGACCCAACGAGCTGGACCCCCCCAGCAGCCCGGATGAGGGTCAGCCTGGGGGCTGTGCCGGGGTCAGTCCCCCCTCAGAGGCCCTTCCCGGGTGCCTCTGTCTGAGGACACCCACGCACAGCAGCACTCGGTGCAGAAACAACTTGTCCAAGCCCAGAGCAGAGCCAGGGATGTGCTGGTGCGGAGCAGAGCCAAGACAGGCAGGGTGGTGTCACTTCAGGACACGGCGCTGGCCTCCCCTGCTCCCTGAGAGGGGTGGGATGGCTGTTTCTCCTTTTTTTCTCCTTTCCTTTCTCCGTGTCGGCTGTTGGGCAGCGCAGGGAAGAGCTGAGCCCCGCTCCCCTGCACACATGGACCCGTGAGGACAAGGGCAGGGTCTCATGCCGAGGTTTGAGCGGTGTCCCTCGAGCAGGGGGTGTTTCTGCCTGTGTTTATCCCTGAGTGTTCATTTGGGGGGGTCTCAGCTCCTCCTGCTCCAGATCAATCCTGCCAGCACTCCTGTCTGTGCTGCCGGCTGGCATTTCGTGCCCAGCCTGGCTGGTTCTGAATCCCCAGCTCCTGGAGACAGGTGAATGAGGGCAATTCCCGCATTCCATGTTGGACAGAGGGCTGTGCTGCCTCTGGCTGCAGAGGAAGCAGGTCTTAGGGCTGCTGGGGGATGCAGCAGCAGTGCAGTGGGACAAGTGTGGGATGCAGCTCTCTGCATGTGAGACACGATCTCCTCGTGCCGGCGCAGCTTCAGCGGCACCAGCATTCCCTGGTTTTTAGCCACTTGCCACGGCAGCACTTCCAGCTGGTGCAAAACTCTTCGGAGTGACTTTGCTGCCCTGCAGATGGGAGCTGGGGTGGGATGGGACAGCTGAAAGCCTCATTTATTTAATTGCCCTGAAGATTATTCTTAATACCTGCGAATCCTAGAAGCTGGCTTAACTGGGTGCTTAGAGAAACCTTGGAGCAGTCTCCTTTTCCACCCCCAGGTCTCCTTCTCCCCCCCCAGCTTCAGCAGGCAGGGTCAGGCCAGTCCACACGAGCCCTGCAGCCCCTGGACCTGGAGCTCAGCCTTTCAGAGCCGGGGATTCGCTGGAGCCTCGGGCTGGGCTGAGCTCAGCCCCCCCAGCTGCTCGGAACCTTCCTCCCACGCAGCCCTCCCGAGAGGCAGCGGCTGCACGGAGCCCTGCGCAGGAGCCAGGGCAGCTGTGAGCGGCCTCTCCCCGCACCGGGCACCCGCGGTGGTCCAGGGGCCGCGTTCGAGATGCTGGCGGGGGTGGAAATAGGATGATCTCTCATCCCACCCCTTCTCCGTTGCTCATGAGGAGCTTCCCCCAACCCCTGGGTTGGGCTGGGAGGGTCAGTCAGCTCCCCGTGGCAGCGCCCAAGGGAAGACAGGAGCAGAGGCTGAGGCAGACCCGGCCCTTTGTGAACAGTTCAACCGCCAGATCCTCATCCCCAGCCACGGCAGGGACGGGCAGAAGCAGGCAGGTGGCACAGGGCTGTGCCTAGAACCAAACAGCTCCTGCAGGAGCAGCGTGTGGGAATTGTGACGTGGTTTTGGCTTGCAGCAGCACAGCCTATCCTTCGCACCCTGGGACGGGAGAAGCCTCGCATCAAGCCCTGCGTGCTCCCAGTAGCCCCAGGGCCACCAGCCCCCGTCACCCCGTGGCACTGGGGACCACGTTCCTACTGCAAAAGCACTGCTGGGCTGGGGGCAAAGAGCCTGTGTGGAGTTCTATCCCCCTGCAGCCCCTTGCTGCCATCTGGCAGGGATGGAGGATGTGCTGGGGGCTGGATTTGGATGGGTTCAGCCATCCTTGGTAGCTTGAGGGCTCCTGACGCTGGGGGAAGGAGCTGAGGCCTCCCGGGACTGAGTCTCCCGTGCCTGCGCTCCTCAGGCCGTGGCTCCCTCCCGCATACCTTCTCCAAGACCACAGCGGAGCTGCGAAGCGCTTCCTTTTACCAGGATATTTATTGCTAAATATATGAATCTGGGAGCCTGTGGAGCGTGAAATTAGGAACAAATGTAAAAAAAGGAGGTCTAGACAGGAATTGTTCGGCTTATGGGCCTCCGCATGCTCTGCTCTCCTCCCCCTGTGCGCGCCGGAGGGTTCAGTGCTTCCAGGTATGCGGCTTTAATCAGAGAAGCATGTTTGGGGAGGGGGAAAGGGAGAAATGCAACTGCTCCAGCTCCGGAGGGAGCAGTGGCTACGATGCCACGTCTGGCTGGGCGCGGCTGGACAGGAACCGTGGAAATTGGCTCAGTGCGAGCCTGGCTGGTGCCCCGGGGCTTTAATTAAAGGGTGGAAAAGCCGGAGAGCCCTCCCTGGCAGAGCCGTGCCTGCCGCCTCCCACCGTGGGCCGGCAGGGAGATGCCGATGCCCCGTGGGATCCCAGGGGCGCAGCGCCCATCCCCGGGAGCCTGCGGGGCTGAGTGTGGCCACCCCAGAGCCAGGCTCCTGTCCCAGCCCGGCACCCTCGGCTCCGGGGCAGCGTGGGGATCGCAAATGGGAGCAGCAAAGGCCCCGGGATGGGCATTTCCAGCTGGCACCTGGTGCAGCCAGGCACCTCCATCCCTCTTCAACAGCACCCGGAGTTTCCAAATCACTAATGGGCCATTTGCAAACCCTTCCCACGGCTGTGTTGCTCCCCCTGAGCTTCCTCAGAGCGTTTTCCCAGAGGAATGACAGCAGGATTTGGCCCGGCTCTTGCCCCGTGGAGCCGTCGGGATAAATTCCCTTCCCTCCTCCCTCCTCCCGAGCCGCTCGGAAGCAACACAAAACGCGACGCTGCTTTATCCATTCAGTGCTCACCCAGCGTTAGCAGGACATTAAGTGCCTGAAAATACGGCCCGGGATTGTTTTCTTTGGAAGCAGGTTAAATCCCTGACAGATACAGTTGCTTTTCCTCGGGTGCTGAAGTAATTTGGGGCTGGGGTGGCTGCGTTTTGGTTTAACCTGATCGCACGAGCTGCGAGCCAGCTTTGTTAAAGCGCTTGTGGGGTAGGTGGTCAGGGCATGATTTCTCCCTTAATTTTTGTTGCTTCTCCTGCTCCCAGCCCGCACTAAAACATTGCTGGAGCTTTATTTGTGCCAGTGTTAGTGCTGGAGCTTTATTTGTGCCAGTGTTGGTGCCACTGTCCCGTGCTGCTGGCAGGTGTGGGCAGGCAGCGCCCATCTCCCTGGCATCCTTCCTGTGGCAAAAAGCTGCGGCTTATCCCGGGATGGAGAGGAATTCGAGCCCTCCCATGGGCATTCAAGGGAGGGATGCTGAGAGCAAGACCCGTGCTGGTGTTGCATCGTGTTGTGCACGATGCAGAACATCTGCCCGCTGGGTGAGCCCAGAAGGGACAGGGACAGGGGCAGGGACAGGGACAGGGATAGGGACAGGGACAGGGGCAGGGACCTTCTGCTGCTCCCAGCGCTTTGTCAGCTGCCAAGGGGCGTTCCATTGAGACAAGGGTGCTGGTGGCACCCCAAAATGCAAGCACGTGGGCCAAGCGGAGCCACAGCATCCCTGAGATGCCCAGTGTGCTCTGTCGCAGCCACAGCTCCCCTGGGGCTGTCAAGCATCATCCAGGGGTGCCCCCACAGCCCCCCAGTGCTGTGGCTTGGCCGTGGTGAAGGAGGATCCTGGTGCCTGGGACACATCCCGCTCTCAGGGAGGGCAGCACCCCTCTCCCTGCAGTTGTTACAGGCTCATTTAGCAGCTCTGGTTGTCCCAAATTCAAATACCACATTGTCTTCGTGGGGAAAATGGATTATAGGCTCAGGGAAAAGTGAGTACAGCTCAGAAATCCGTATTGCAAGGCTCCTTCTCCCATCGCCAGAGCTCTCTGCCACCTGGCAGGAGCCGGGAGGGTGCCCTTGGTGCCTGGTTTTATTTCCCTTGGCTCCCCCTCCTGAGGGCAGAACAGCCAGATGTGACCCCAGAGCTGCTTCTCACCTCCATCTCTCACACACTGCCTCAAGTTTTTTTTTAACCCTTGCAACTGCAAGGTGGAATTTAGCGGGGAATGGGGATTCCCTGATGACTTTCCATAGGTGCCCAGTGCAGGAACCTGGCCTGACTCTGCCCTACAGAGCCCTCCTGGTTTCCAGCCCACTTCAAAGCGGGGTGAGCAGGGGGTTTGGGGCGCTGCAGCCCAGCCCCTCACTGCACCCCCTCACCCCCTGCACTCAATTTTGCAGGCTGTTAATGGAGAAGAGGGCGGATGACAGCCGGGACCGTGGTCATCACAGGTGGAATATTAGCGACTGTCATTTTACTCTGTATCATCGCCGTCCTCTGCTACTGTAGGCTCCAGGTAAGGCCGGGGGCTGCTGCACTGGGGAGGGCTGATGGGGGTGGCAGCTTTGGGGTGCCAGCTGAGCCCCTCCCGTTTCAGTACTACTGCTGCAAGAAGGATGAATCCGAGGAGGACGAGGAGGAGCCCGACTTCGCCGTGCACTCCCACATCCCTCCGCTCCACTGCAACCGCAACGTAGTGCTGACCAACGGGCCCTCCCTCTACTCCTCGTCCCCCTTCACCAAGAAACCAGCCCAGAGCCGGCCCAGCTGCCCCAGCTGCACTCCCTACGAGCCCCCCACCTCCTTCCTCCAGGAGCCCCCCACCTCCTTCCTCCAGGAGCCCCCCACCTCCTTCCTCCAGGAGCCCCCCACCTCCTTCCTCCAGGAGCCCCCCACCTCCTTCCTCCAGGAGCCCCCCACCTCCTTCCTCCAGGAGCCCCCCACCTCCTTCCTCCAGGAGCCCCCCACCTCCTTCCTCCAGGAGCCCCCCGCTTCCTTCCTGCAGGAGCCCCCCACCTTCTTCCTGCAGGAGCCCCCCGAGGAGCTGCACAACGGGGGCGACCGGGTGAGCTACAAGACGGTGAGCCAGGAGGATCTGGCTCTGCCCGTGTCCAACCTGCAGGCGCTCAACCCCAACCGGCTCTCGGCCATGCGGGAAGCGTTCTCCCGCAGCCGCAGCATCAGCACCGATGTGTGAGGTGCCGCCTGCCCGCCCGGCCCCCAGCGTCCCCTCGCACCCACGTGGGGCTTTGGACAGCAGGGAGAGCTGGGTGGAATTGGTGGAGGAGTTTTGAAAAGGGGGAAAAAAAAAAAAATGAAGTGAATGTATTTTTACGGGCTGGGAGCGGAGCAACCCCCAGTGGGGAGCGCGGGGGTGCACCTGGAACGTGAGGTTTTCCAGCGCTGCGTTGCTTGCTTCTTTTCTTTTATAAAGAGGATTTTGATATCGAGCACCCTTTTCCACACAGGAGTTGCCCCTCCTCACCATTGGGCCGGGGATGCTGAGTGAATGATGGGGCTCATGGGTGGCTGAAAATGGCTCGTGCTGGGGGCCCTAGGATGCACTCACAGACCCCAAAATGTCGTCTAGCGAAGCAGGGCTGTCACTGCCCGCCTTTGTGGCACCCTGTCCTTCGCTGCTCCCTGCTGCAGCCACAGGAGTGTCTGTGGGTGCGGGTGTGAGCGAGCACAGCCCTGCACCATCCCCAGCCCATCGCCCTCCCCAAGCCAGGCGTTAATTCCCAGGTGACAGGCACAGTCCCTTCAGGGTTAGGATAGTGGCTGGGCACAAGGCCTGTCCCTGGAGCCCCTGGAGTAGCCTCATGGACCCCCTGAAGGAGCTGGGCTGGGGATGCAAAACAACTGCGTTACCCAGCTATGGAAATGTCACACAGCACACTTTGGGATGGAGGAATATCCCTCGGGATAATCAGCATCCCTGCTCCAAGTAATGCCCTGCACAGCCTCTGGCTGAGGGCTCCGTGGCACAGGGAGCACCGTGTGCGTGCCCACCCCTTGCATGCACATTTTTACATGCATTTATTTGTTTGGGAGGGGTTTTTTAAACACAAAAAAAACAAAAAAAAAAAAAAAAAAAAAATGATTTTTCCCCATCCAGGAAAGTGTCAGAACACTTTTAAATTTAGGCAAAACCTCCAATTTGCGTTTTCCACTGAGCCATTTCCCGAGGCCGGGCAGCCTGGCTGTGGCAGCGGCTCTGTCCCACGCTGGGTCGGGCAGGGACAGCCCTGGCAGAGCAGCAGGCACAGAGCTGGTCCCCAGGCGTGTCCCTCTGCACCAGATGTGCTGCAGAGGAGCCTTTGGGGTAACTCAGAGATTTAGGAGAGGAGCTGCAGCCATGAGGGGACTCCTGCTCTGGTTTCTCCTGGCTGTCTCCATTCCTCCCCTCCGACCTCACCACCCTCCAAGTGACACAACACCCTGTTTCTCCTGGACTGGGCATTATTCAGGTTAAATCATCACCTGGGGATGGCTGGCAAGGATGGACTGGCTGCACAGAGACTCTGCTGCCCTCAGCGCTGTGCTCCAGGGCGATTTTCCTTTTTAAAGATGTTGTGGGAAAGAAGCAGCCATGGCTGCAGCCCCCGGGGCTCACGGACACTCTTTGCAGCCCGGCTGGGTATTTTACTTGGAACCACGAGGGCTTTTAATTCCACAGGAAACCTTTTGAAGTACGAGTCAGTCTTTGCAAATGAGTATCTTCGGCTTTCTGGGGGGGTTCTGGTCGGGGTGGGGAGGGCTGGGGTTGGTTTCGTACGTGTTTAATATTCCGGGCTCGGTCCCTGTGGTGCTGCATCCCGGGAGCACAACCCCTCCGCTCCAGAGGGATGCAGCCACCCAGACCATGCTCCCATGTACAGTTCTCACTGGGGTTTGTTTCCACGCCTTGAGCCCTTCTCTCCCTGTTTTTTGTGATTTCTCCCACCAGCCTTCCCTTCCTCCTTTTTTCCCTTGTTTCTTCCCCTTGTAGCTTGGAAACTCAGCTTTCACTGACCCTCACCTGGTGATCTGTTGTACAGGACTTTGGGAATCTCGGATGGGGGAGGGAAAAAGTCAAAAAGGAAAAAAAAATAAAAAGAAATAAACTACTTTGACTTGGGTTTTGAGGTTTGTTGGTTTTTTTTTTTTTTGTCTGTCCCTGCATCTGCAAACTTGGGGTGGTGTTTGCAAAGCTCTCAGGAGCTCCCTGCTGCTGAGGGAGCGATGCAGCAGCACTTGGGGTGCACACAGCAGTTTGGGGGATGCTAAAGGGCCTTTGGCTCAGAGTCTGGGGATCACACCAGTAAAAATACAGAGCAATAACCCCATGGGAGCTCAGAAAGGCCCTTTTCTTACTGGCACCATATGAAATCTCTTTGCTCACAACCCCCTGAGGAGCTTCAGGGCTGCAGCTTCTAAAGCCACAGAACCCCAAAGGGCCCCCAACACTCCCAAAATCCCCCCAACTGCTGGGACTTTTCCTTGCAGCACTGTCCAGGGAGCTGTGATTCCCCTGATTTAAAGCTGCTCTGCTTCCCCTGGGCACCAGCAAAACCACAGCCCCAGTTCCAGCATTCCCAGCACTCCACTACAAACTGGAGAATAAAACAAAATACCACCATAAATATGACAACTTTATTAAAATATACATATGAGTACAAATTAATGATTATATGGATAAAGTTCACTGTCTGTAAACAAATATATTAAAAAAGAGCACGTCTCTTTTGTGATATAAAGTGCAGTTATGTTTCCATATTATATACAATATGTCAGCATCGGGGGGGGGGTTGTAAGGGCTATGAAACTAACATTTGATTATAAGATAAAATTCTCTGAAAAAGTATACACCTACATATTACAAAAAAGGGCTTGGGTTCATTTACCAAACGAGGATCAGCTTCCCACCACATTAATTCAGCTAATGAGAGTGTGCAGGTCTCGGGATAAATCAGGAGAGAGGCACCAACCCCCTTTTGTGAAGGGAAACTTGCACTTCCCAGGGTTCACACCTTCCCCTCTCCAACCCCAACCTTGCACAGAGGGAGGAAACCAAAGGACAGGAGCTTGGGTGTAGCTGGAGTTTCAGGGGGGAATCAAATATACACGACTTTATGTACAGCTCTGACCCCGGGGGGCTCCCAACGTCCAGCGGCGCCGTCCCTCTGCTCGGGACCAGGAGGGGAGTTCTGCTTCGGTGGGGACAGAAAGGCCAGGCCAAAAGCATCCTTGTCAGCAGTGTGGGGGACGTGTGGCTGAGGGGAAGGTGGAGCCCTGGCCCAGGAGCCCGGCCCTAGGAGTGGGGCGCGCGGCAGGAGCGGCAGCAGGCTTTGCTGTAGTACCAGTGGCTGCACAGGTTCACCTTGATGGCCAGGGCACAGTTGGTTCCTGCCTGGTCCTGGCAGCTGTCATCTGGTAGGAGGTGGGGGAGAGAAAACACGAGGCATGGCATGGAAAAGAAAAAGAAAATAAACCACTGTGAGCTCACCGAGCTCGTTTTGCCCCCTACACAGCTCTAAACACCACAGGCTGAGCGACATCATCCCAGCTGTGGCTGCCACCTCCCTAGCTGCTGGCAGAGCTGGAAAACACCATGGAGCTTCTCCATGAGTGTCACTGTCAGCCTGGGCAAAGGCATGAGCAGGTTGGCCCATTCCATCACACCTGGCCTGGCTTGGGGAGTCTCATTCGGTCCCAGCCCTGAAGCTCAGTCTCTTTGCTGTAAAACAGAGCTGCCCAGGGACTGCTGGAGCTGCCGAGGCACTGAGCTGTCCCCAAGCCAAGGGCCTCCCCTGGCAGGGCACAGGGTGACTCCAACATGTTCACAATTTCAAACACAAAGAGGGTAGAAATTCCCCGATTCCCTTGAGAAAGGGAATGGGAATCCAGCTGTGTCACAGAGTTAGGGGCAAGGAGATCCTGGAGACAGGGGCTGCTTCAACACTCTCCCAGCTCCATTTAATGCAATATTTTGCTTCAAACTCACAGGATTTATACTTTTATATTTTGTTTTCTTGCTTAAAATCCATAGGATGCATAAAACCAGGCTGCTCCCTGGGCAAGGTGGCCACGAGGCAACTCCCAAGCTCCATGCCCCATCCCAGATCCCAGGGGAATGGGCAGCCGAGAGCACCCAGAGCTGAGCCAGGAGCTGGCCCCCAAATCTGTCTCCCGTTTTCACGCTTTTCCCCCACACTGTCCTTATTCCCAAATCTTATTAAAGGATTAGAAGCGTGTGTTTGCTAAAGATCACAGGGACTCTGAGCCAGCAGACGAGCCAGATAACGAGATTGTTACAAATCCCACAGGACACCCGAAGACCAAAAATCATTAAAATAATGGCACGGATGGAACTTGCTCGGCTCGAGCTGGAATCTTACAGAAGCAGCACCCAAATCAGTGCTGCAAAGGCCCCTTTTATCTTCAGGTCAGAGCATGTTTCTTCAGAGCTCTGCCTTTAATTTATCTCCAGAAAGAGCCGGTGCACAGCCCCCCATCACTCGGGCACAGAGCTGTCCCTGTACCTCCTCCCCGGGATGATTATCCCAGTGGGGGCAGTGGAAGATAAGATGCTGGCGGTGCTGCTCGGAGGGATCCATGGAAAATCGAGGCCGTGGGGCAGCGGGGCTCACCTGGGGGCTCCGTGGGGCAGGGCTGCAGGTCACAGGTCTGTTTGCCCACCGGCTTCACCAGCGGGTCACAGCCCCGCACGATGTCCTTGCCTTGGTAGCACTTCACATCCCGCATCCTCACGCCGATCCCGCAGGTTTTTGTGCACTGGGGGATGGAGAGAGGGGGTGAGGCAAGACCCTGCCATCTCAGGGGGCTGTGCCTAGCCAGAACCTGCTTGCTGGAGGTGTTAGGGCAGGAGGAGAGCTCATCCCCTGGCTGAATGCCACATCTCAGTGCCACACCGCTGTCCCCGTGCTCTGCCTTTGCTACCAGCACCATCAGCCTCTGCCCAGGGATAGGTGGATGTGGTCCCATCCCCTGGCACTGACATCCTCCCTCCTCCTGCTGCCCTTCACAAGGGACCCCAGATGAGCTGGCCCAGCCCAGGGGATGCTCTGTAGGACCAGGGTGGCCATGGAACCCTCAGAGCACCCCTGGAGTGGGGTTGGGAGGTCTCTGTGCATCTACTGTGGGTTTGTGGAGCCACTGCTGGGCCTGGCACTTGGTGCCTGCTGCCCTTTGGATGCCTCGTGGAGCTGGGATCACAGCAGGACCGCTTTGGATGACTACAGGCTGTGGTGATGGTTTGCAGGACTAAACAGAACGAGGCTCCTGGAGCTCGGATCAGGGAGGCTTCATCCAGCAGGGCTTGCAGGAAGCCCACGCTCACTGGGCTTGGCCCCTTGGCTGCCAACCCCCGGCTGCCTTTTGAGTTGTGCAGGGTGCTGGGGCAACCCGTGCTCTCACAGCATCCCCAAATTCTGCATCCCCTGAGCAGCCACCCCATGGGCTCCATGCACACCCCCAAACACACTCCCAACAGGGGCACCGGGGGAAAAATAAAGAAAAAAACCAAAGCTACAGCTGAGCCCAAACACCCCAATCCTGTTCTCCCTGGGCACAGTCCGTCCCAGCAGCACCACGGCAGGGCAGGATCTCTGCTCTGAGCTGCCAGTGCAGCAAAAACCCCCGGGGTGCTCCCTCAGGGGCCAGGTCCTGCAGAGAGATTCACCCATCTCCTGGGGGATTCTGCAGGCAGCCTGACCCTCGGTACAGAGGGATGGGGCAGCACCCTGGGGGTCCCTCCCCGCTCACCTCGGACCAGGGGGTCGTGTACCACTTGAAGCAGGGCCGCTCGAAGCACGTGCTCTCCTCCACGGGCTTCTTGGCCACGTCGCAGTCGGCGGGGTTGCGGGTCTTGATCTTGCCGTTGACGATCTCCAGGCAGAGCACGATCCTCTTCTTCACGCCCCGGCCACACGTGGTGTTGCACTGCGGGGGCACGAGCGGGGCCGGCTGAGACCCGCACGCCCCAGCCCGACCCCGCCGTGGGCACCGCGAAGCGCGGGGGCTGCACTTACCCGCTCCCAGTCCTGCGCCAGCCAGTGCGAGGGGCAGTTCTTGTCGCCGCAGGGGTGGATGGCCAGGGGCTTGGTGTCCAGGTTGCACTGGGACTCGGGCACCACGCGCCCGTCGCTGGTTTTGCAGTACACGTGCCGGATCATCCTGCCCTGCCCGCAGCCGCCGCTGCACTGCAACCACAGCGGGCACTCAGCGCCGGGGAGCCAGCCCTGAGCTGTCCCACAGCGGGGACAGAGCCCCCACAGGGCTCTGCTGCCTCCCCACCGCCGCCTTCCCCAGATGGCACAGGGATTTTTGGGTATCGGCCTAAAACGGCCACGGGGAAGCTCAGCGGGTCCTTCCTGGAGCCGACACAGATTCCGTCATCACGGAATCACAGAATGGTTTGGGTTGGAAGGTGGAAGGGACCTTAAAAATCACCTTATTCCAACTCCCTGCCACAGGCAGGGACATCTTCCACTATCCCACATTGCTCCAAGCCCAGTCCAGCCTGGCCTTGGACACTTCCAGGGATGGGACATCCACAATTTCTCTGGGCACCCTGTGCCAGGGCCTCAGCCCCAACACCCAGCACCTCTCAGGGCAGGCAGAAGGGGAAGCGCCACGAGCAGGGAACCCCGGGGTGGCTCCCAAAGAGGCCAAGGGGACCAAGGAAGCGGCTGCAAATATTCAGCCCCAGTGCCCCAAGCAGCCGGTGCTCCCCAGTGCTTCCGCGGCCGCTCCTGCAGAGGCTCTTGGTGTTTCCTAGCACTGCTGCTGCCATGGAAACTACTTATTTTTAGCTGATGTGAATGTATCAAAACCTGGGTAAAAATAGCTTGGGATGGAGGGGGTCTTCTGGAGCAGAATTGTGCAGGAAGAGAAAAAGCCGGGGGGGGAGAAAAAGGAAAAAGAGAGAGCAAAAGAGAATAGAAAACAAGGAGGAAAGAAAAATAGGGAAAGGGAGGAAAGGAGAAAAGAGAAAAGGTAAAGGGGGAAAAGGGAAAAGAGAAAGGGGCAAATCAAAAAAGGAAAAAGAGTTAAAAGGTTCCATTCCTGGGCATGGAGCATCAGCATTGCCAAGGAACGCTGTGCAGCAGACAGACGAGAGGATTTTGACACCCACCAAGGCCCTCAGCCAGGTCTCTCGGGGTTTAACCCCTGCTGCACCACATCCCCCACAGGGCAGCAGCCTCAAGGAGAGCCCGGGGGAAGCAGCAGGATCCACTGGGGTGCTGGATCACCCCCAGGGTGGCCAGTCGGGGTGACCCGGGGTGACCGCGCCAGCAGAGGTGACACGGGGAGAGCCACAGCAGTGGAAATGTTCGGAGGTCAGCCCCCAGCACGGGCTGCCAGCGGGTTTGTCGGGGCTGGGAGCTCCCTGCGATGATGAGCCCAACCCCAAAACCCCCCGCGCCAGGGACGAGCCGGCCTGTGGTGGGGCACGACGGCCACTCCTGCGGGCTCTCACCGGTCCCCAGTCGGACACTGTCCACTGCCGGTCACACGGTGGCCCCGTGCAGTTCTTCTCGGCCAGGGGCCGGGCGCTGGCATCGCAGAGCTTCTCCTCCTCCGAGCAGCGGATGTCCCTTGTCACCACGCTCCGCTCCCCGCAGCGGGCCGAGCACTGCCGGGAGGGGATAGGGGACAGTGTCAGCCGGGAGGGGACGGGGCAGCGGAGGCCGGGGCTCCCAGCACAGCGGCAGCTGGGAGCTGCTGGCTTCGGGGCTGGTTTTTGCACATTTTAACATAAAACTCTAAAAGCACACACTGAAAAAGCACAAATCACTCTCCCCCAACCCCCAGAGCAGCTGGAGGTGTGGATCCTGCCCGGGTGATGCCAGAGAGGATGGAAACTCCAGGAATGCCTGCTCGGAGCTGAGCGGTTTTAGCTGTCACTTAGAGACGGGGTGAGTGAGATCTCCCTCGCCTCTTTCCCAGGAACAGGCAGCTCCTTTCCACCTCTTCGGAGAATGTTTTCCCCCCGCCCCAACCGCACGGCTGAGATTTTTGTGCTGCGGATAAATTTGGCACCGCGCAGCCCAGTGACATTATTTAGAACTGGATTTGAGTTACTACAGTCTCACATACACATTGCATTTGCTCCGTGAATAACGTAAAGCAGGGAAAAGTGTCAGCAGCGCAGGGCCCAGACGCACCGTGCCGAGATGTTAATCCTCAGGGCCCTGAAATGTGCTTTTTTTAACGCCTATTTCCCCAGCCAACTTGGCACCCCACCTCTGATGGGATCCAAAGGAGATTAGCTTTGCTGCTGGCTAAGAACAATCCACTCCAGCGCTGTCTCAAGCAATCTGTCCCTGACAAACGCTGGAGGAGAATACAGATTTCTGTAAAATAAACCACTCCAGCTTGCTATGCCGGACAAAATAACACTCCAGCACGTGCTCGGGGAGCTCCTCTCTACCAGCTGGGAAAGTCAAAACATCCTGCACCACCAGGGAATGCACCAGCCCCTCCATCAGCTCCGGGGAAATGATGCACACCAGCTTGCAGGGGAATGGAGACATTTAAATTATGACTAAGAAGAGTTTTTGGGAGCTTCCCAGGAGGAAGAGTCATATTCCTCATGATGCAAACCATGGGACAGGTTGGCACCCACGGACAGCTCGGCTCAGAGCTCATCTGCTCTTGCTTAGATGAGGTCTGTGCTTGATTTGGGAAGAGGCACCCTGAGGAAGCAGCACTGGTTCGGTTGTTTCCACGAGTTTGTGTTTGTAAGGGATGTGCCGGAGCCCTGTCCATGCCTGGAGAGGGATTCCGGGGCACAAACCCTTTCCACAGGTTTTCCCAAGCAAGCCAATGAGCTGGAACAGGGGCAGCACTGTGCCTCCTCAGACCATCTCCCAGTGGCTTCGGGGACTGGCTCAAGGCACAGCTAGGGAAAGGTTTCATTCTCTTTGTGGTGCAGAGGAATTGGAGGTGAGCAAGGGAAGTTTGTAGGGATGTGATTCATGTGCGAGCTGGGATCGCCTTCCTGGCACGCTGGGTTTGAGGAGGCTGCCAAGGAAGATGGGATGGAGATGGGAGGATCTGAGCTGTGGGCCCCTGCAGTGACCAGTGGCAGTGGCCTCCCATCCTAAACGGGAGCCAGGGCTTCATTTCAGGGGGGAAAATACTGATGCACATTGATCCACGTGCAGTGACTGCAACCAGCGTGTCCTGACAGGCCGATGGCTGTGGATGAGGATAAACTGGCAAAGGCAGAGAAGCACAGGCACAGGTGCTGACCCTCAGCGCTGCCCGGCCAGCAGGACTCACCTCGGACCACTCGGACATCTCCCACTGGGGCCCGCAGGCCGGGTTCTTGCAGACCTTGCGCTCGTCGGGCCGGGCGATGTCGGCGGACTCGCACAGGTCGCTGTACACGGAGCTGTCGAAGCCCGGCGAGATCATCTTCCAGCAGCGCACGATGCGGAACTGGTAGCCCTCCCCGCAGGTCCGGGAGCACTCGCTCCAGCTGCTTGTCTCCCACCTGCGCGGGGAACAGAGGCCGTCACCCCGCTGGAGCATCCCACGGGAAAGGGCCGGGTCCACAACATCCCCTGCAGCGCTGCAGGCTGGGGACAGAGGGGCTGGACAGCAGCCAGGCAGAAAGGGACCTGGGGGCACTGAGGGACAGCAGGCTGGACATGAGCCAGCTGTGCGCCCACGTGGCCAAGAAGGCCGATGGCACCTGGGCTGGATCAGGAATGGTGTGGCCAGCAGGAGCAGGGGAGTCATTCTCCCCTGTACATGGCTCTGGTGAGGCCACACCTCGAGTGCTGTGTCCAGTTCTGGGCCCCTCAGTTTAGGAAGGACATTGAGATGTTCGAACGCATCCAGAGGAGGGCAGCAAGGCTGGTGAAGGACCTGGGACACAAGAATGGCTGAGGGAGCTGGGGTTGTTCAGCCTGGAAAAAAGGAGGCTCAGGGGTGACTTTATCACTCTCCACAACTCCCTGAAAGGCGGCTGTAGCCAGGGGGGTCGGTCTCTTCTCCCAGGCAACCACTGACGGAACGAGAGGACACAGCCTTAAGCTGTGCCAGGGGAGGTTTAGGTTGGACATCAGAAAGAAATTATTCACTGAAAGAGTGACTGGGCACTGGAATCATCTGCCCAGGGAGGTGGTGGAGTCACCATCCCTGGACGTGTTTGAAAAAAGCCCGGACGTGGCCCTCAGTGCCGTGGTTTAGGTGATGAGGAGGTGTTGGGTCATAGGTTGGACTCAATGATCTCAAAGGTCTTTTCCAGCCCAGTTCATTCTGTGATTCTGTGGAAACCCTGCCTGCGCCTGGCTGCAGGGAGATGCTGCACTGAGGGAGCTGCCAACACACGAGAGCTTTTCCCAAGGGATGGGAAGCATCAGCATATGCTGGGCTCACCCTGCAGACCCCAGCTCGTGCCTGAAGCTGAAACCAGCTTGTCAGGAGGAAGGGCAGCACGGCAGGGCCTGGCCCAGTGTCCTCGGTGACAAGTGAGCGTTTGTCACCGCGGGCTCTGCCACCACATTTCTCCGTCAGGCCTTTTGCCCGTGTTTGACCTCTCCTTTTTGCCTGCTCAGCTGAAGTACGGAGAGGACACAGCATCCATCGCCCTGCAGATGCCAGCAATAATGTCACACAGAGCTGCCCCAGCCCCGGTGGGACGCACGTTCATGTCCCCCCGTCAGTCTGGCTCTGCTGAGCACATGTGACAGGCTGGAAGAGCTGAGATCTGCTCCAAGCACCGCCTGTCCTTTGCTGTCCTCTGCCACCTCTGTCCTGACAAGAGAGGAGCAGCTTGAAATCCGAGGAAAAAGTCATAAAAGATCAAGTTTTTTACAGCACGGGAATATCACAGCAGTTCAAGAGTGAGCTGAAAATCGGAATGGATCAGAATTCCCAGCTCCTCCGGGTGTGGACAGCCCCCAGGCCCCACTGCTGCTGTTCTCCCAGCAGGAGAGCCCCAGCCCCGGTTGCCCCCAGGCCTCACACCCCATGTGGGGCTCCAGGCACAACAAGCAGCCACAGGGAGATGTCACACATTTGGAGATGTCACACATTTGGAGATGTCACACATTTGGAGATGTCACACATTTGGAGGTGCCACCTAAATTCAGAAGGGAGATGAAACAAAGGTCTTCCCCATCCACATCATGCAAAATTAACATTTTCTCTTAGGAAAGCGCTGCCAGCCCAAGCATCTTCCTGCCTGCCCAAGTGCTGGTGGCTACCCCATGAGCTCCCAGTGCTGCCCAGTTGCAGTCACTGGTAAATCACAGGGCAGCTCCTCTCCCTCACAGTGCAAGCCCCTGGAGCTGGAACAGCACAGCCATGAGGAGGGACAGCTTTAGGACAGACTAGCTGGAGAATCTAAGCATGAAAAAGTACCCAAATTCTTGTTTTAAAAAATTACAACCACCGGAGATTCCAGTCCCCGTGGTGCCCAGGGCATTCCCTGCAGCAGCACCATCTACCTCCCCGCGCTTCTCCTGCCTCAGCTGCAGCCTGCCCCAGCTCTCAGCCCTGACACAGAGCTCCCAGGAGATCTTCTGCTCCACGTGCTCCCTGTCCTCCTTCACAGCCACACGAGCACTCTCCAGGAGCCACCCCTGGTGCCTGGTGTCACTGTGCTCTTGCTTTGCCCTGTTCATACTATTCCAGGGCATGGATCCCTGGATTTACTCCTCCCTTTGCTCCTCCCATAGTCTGGCACCATCACAGTCATGGAATAGAATGCCCTGAGGTGGAAGGGACCCACAAGGATCGTCCAGCTCAGCTCCTGGCCCTGCACAGACACCCCAACAGTCCCGCCCTGGGCACCCCTGGCAGCGCTGCCCAAACACTCCTGGAGCTCTGGCAGCCTCGGGGCCGTGCCCATTCCCTGGGGAGCCTGGGCAGTGCCCAGCACCCTCTTGGGGGAAGAGCCTTTCCCTGATATCCAACCTAACCCTCCCTGACACAGCTGCAGCCATTCCCTGGCTCCTGACATTGGTCACTGGAGAGATCAGAGCTGCCCCTCCACGTCCCCTTGTGAGGAACTTGTAGGGTGCAACGAGGTCTCTTCTCAGCCTCCTCCAGGCTGAACAAGCCAAGTGACCTCAGCTGCTCCTTGTATGGCCCCTCTACACCCTTCACCCCCTTCACAGCCTTCCTTTATCACTTCCTTCTGTGGCAGCACCCAAAACTCCACACGGGACTCGAGGAGAGGCTGCTCCAGCACAGAGCAGAGCGGGACAATCCCCTCCCTCTGCCAGAGAGGGTCTGTCCTGCCAAACCCTCTGTGACCTGCAAACTTCCCAACCCCTGCACCAGCAGTGGAGTTGTCCAGAGCTGGCCAGCGTGGCTCTGGACAGCCTGGCTCCGGACAGCCTGGCTCCGGACTGTGGGCACTGCTTGGAGAAGGAGCCACATCAGAAGGAAAACTTTCCAAAGGACTTCCAGCACAAGTTCTCCTCCGCACCAGCTCTTGCCCCAACACAAGCAAACCTCAGCGAGGTTTGGGACGCGGAAGGGATTACAGGGCTGGATTTGTGGTACGCTTTGCAAGCCCAGCCCCTCCACCCCGTTCACTCACACGTTCTCCACGTGCCGGGCAGGGCGGGATGATCCTGCACTGCTCGAAGCTGGACTTGCTGGGAGCCCCAGGTGCCAGCTCTGCCAGGATTTATGGAAGTTTTAACCTGGCAGCTTAAGCTGAAGCACTCAGGAGGGAATTCTTGCTGCACCCCAGATGGGACTGAGGGAGGAGGGATGGGGGTGCTACGGGCCATCCCTGCTGCCCCCCAAATCCACGCCAGCCCTCCCCCAAAGACATCCAGCGCAGAGAAAGCACAGAGACTCCGGGAGCGCCCTGCGCAGGCGGTACCTTGGCTGGCACTCTCTCCCAGCACAGAACTCATGGATGGGCTCGGGCCGGGTCATGGCATCACAGTACGTATCGTCCACCTCGATCCCATCATAGCGAACACACATCGCATAGGTGGACATCACTCCTGGGGTCGGAGAGAACACACACACACAGCAGGGCGCTTGGTGAGTTGGACATCCAGGCTCTCTTTTGTTGTTGTTGTCGTCGTTTTTCTGGTTTTAGCTGCATTTCTCTAAACTTCCTCCCGCTGGGAAGCGGCGAGCTGGGCTTTGTGTCCCGCGGGATGGGTGCTGCTGGGAGGGGAGGGTCGCGCTGGCCACCCCGCCAATCTGAGCCCCGTGGTTGGGTTTGGCCAGCTCAGAGGAGGGCATGGCCAGCCCTGCCGGGGCTTGCCACCAAAACCAATAGATGACTAACGCATTTTTATAGGAAATACTCGGGGCCACGAGTCTGCTCGGCAGCTCCCACCCTGCCAGGCTCATGGGTGGAGGCAGCAGCAAACGGCCCCCAACCCCCTCCATCCCCCCCGCTCTCCCTGTGCTTTACACCCCCTGTGCACCAGGTGCTCCCCAGGTGCACCCAGAGCTCCGGGCCAAGGCAGGGATCCTGGAGGTTTGGCAAGGAAGGCCCTGCCCCTCCTGCTCCCCCTCCAAGGCAGCGGCAGCCGGTGTCGTCAGAGCGAGACCTTTTCCCCCGCAGCCTCCCGTGCCAGAGTAAATGTTGGGAAGTCCATTCTGGGACCTGGCTGGGGACCAGGAGGCTGCTCTGGCTGCAGGTAACAAGAATTGCAGCTCTGGGGAACATATGGTTTACATGAAACTAAAAAAAGATCTACGGCTCTTGACACGGCCTTGCCTCTCTGCGATATGTCAGCGAGAAAAGGCAGCGAGGAAGGAGAAATTCGAGTTAAACCTCTCTCGGCTTGCTGCAAACCAGGGCAGAGCAGGCTGGCCCAGCCAAGGGAGAAATTTGTTCAGAGGGGATCAAAGAAGTCAAAAATGTCCTGGAACATGTGGATGAGGGGATCTTGGGGAAAGGGGCGGCTCGCAAAGCTCCTGCTGCAGGCGCGAGGCTGCTGGGCAAGAGCGAATGCTTAAAATGTAAAATCCTTGCATTTGATCTTTTAAGAGATGTCCCTGAGATTGCAAACTCCTCTCTCCCCCTCCTTTCCCTCTTTTTAATTCCAGAAGCACTGCAGGATCTGGATTATTTCAGGGGCAGCACAGACAAGTGCATGACCCACACGCCTGATTCATCCCAAGGGATGGGCAGGGGCCAGGACCCCCTAAGCAAGGGGTGAAGGAGGAGATCAGGTGCCTTGAAGCTTTTCAGGGGGCAAAAAGGGAGGAATTTCTGCAAAAAGAGGGAGTTTCTGCCTAAAGAATAGAGGCTCAGTTTCGATATCCCTGGCATCTCTGTCACTGTTCCAGATTTACACCCTCGCAGCCGAGCTCAGGCTCCAGGGTAGAAGGAGTGGGAGAAACAAAACACAATCAAAAAGCCAAATGCTATTGTGTTTCCTGCCAGAGCTGAACAATCTTTGAAATTTCCCTCTGCAGGGAAGCAGCTGAGCTGTTCAAACCCCTTGGAGCTGTCAAAGAGGTGAGGACGGGGGAAAAAAAAGGAGGCTCGGCACAGGTTTGGGGATCCTGGGGACACAAAGCAATGGGAAGGGAAGGCAGCGCTCAGAGCTTCCCCAAAGGAGGGTGTTTTGAGGGATGAGGGACACGCTGGGCACCAACTCTTGGTCCTCAACACACCTGAGGGCTCGGTGGGCTTTGCATGCTCAGCCCCCAGCTCCTCTCCCCACCCGGGCACAGCAGAGCTGGGGCCGTGCTCAAGCAGAGATCACGAGATCCCCTAAACACCAGCAGGTCCTTCCCATCCCTGACAGACATAAAATGGACTCACACACCAGGTGGTTTCAGCAGGCTGTGCAGAATTTGGCTGCTTCTTATAACTACCTGTGGTGCATGTAGAGCTGCAGGGTTCATGGGAGGAAAGCTTCCACCTGTACATGTCAGCAGCACTCACACCTTGGCCCTTTCTTAACAACTTCAATCTGTTTCTAGCGATAAGCAAACAGAAAGAAAAAGAAAAAAAAAAAAAAGAAAAAGAAAAGGAAAGAAAAGAAAGAAACAAAACAAAACAAAACAAAAAAAGGCATTTACAAGGCGAGCAGTGACAGCCCACGACAGACACACACATCTGGCTGCAGTTCGGTTGGGTTCGGGTTTGGGAGGGGATGTGCTCGGTTTGGCTTTGGTTGGGTTCGGTTGTTCTGATTTTTTGGGAGGTTCGTTTGTTTGAATCAATTTTTAATTTTTTTTAGTTTCACAACATACCTGTCCTGAGCCCCAAGTAGAATCCCCAGCCCGGTTAGAGGCAGAGCTTCCACTGTCTAGAAATAGAGAGAATGGGATAAAAATACCCACAAGTAGAAACAGTTCAGAATTTAACAAAGTTTGCATTTTCTGCTCAAATACACCTGGCCCTCGGCACACAGTGACTAAAGGTGCAGTATCTCCTCCCCTGTGTCTCCAGGGCTGGGCAAACCCACTCGTGCTGCTCAGAGCAGCAGAGATTTTGGCCGCTCCAATCTCCAAAAGCCGGCACGCGGCACCGGAGTTTCTGAGCCCGCTGCTTTTGCCACTCTGCTTTTGGTCTGATTTATTTCTCTCCGTGTCAGGCGGGGAATTTGCATCTCTCAGATATCCACGCTGTGCTCAAACACAAAATGAGGGGAGGGGAGTGACGGAGTCAGCCTGGTGTGAGGAAGAGCATTGATCCGACCAAGAACTGCAGCTGCTCCCCGTGCTGGGAGGGGGTCACGCCTCAGGGATACTGCACCTTTACAACAAAAGGCTTCGGTTCTGTTCTCATACCTTTGTCCAAACCCTTGAAACAGCTACACTGGAATAGTGCACAAGGTTGTATCCTCGCATCCAGTTGTCTCTGGCCTGGCAGGATATGCAGCTTGTACGATTTCTAGGCAGCAGAAGCTCTGAAATTGCCTTATTTAGTTGTTTGTGAGAAAAAGTTGAGGTCCAGCCTATCAAATCAACCTTTAAAAGGACACTGTTGAGAATCCAGCCATTTCCTTTCCGACCCACCCTCCTTCCACCGCCAGCACTGAGCCTCCAGAAGGATTGAAAACAACAACAATCTCATTTTCCCTGTTGATTTTGCCTCTGTCAGTTTGGCAAATGGTCGCTTCCTGCTCTTGAAATGGAACTGAAATGAATGTGACTGGTTTTTTCTTTTTTTGATGGAAAAATAACAACCTCAGCTCACTATAAATAGTGTTTTATCTGCCACAGCAGCTCTGCCTGGGGACCCACACCGGCTCCTGATCCCTGCCGTGTGCCACCAGCTGCCACCCAGCCAGGAGAGGGCTCACAAACGACAATAGTCGTTAAAACATAGCCAACCTCTGCTTTTTGTACTTTAATTTGCCTGGAAATATTACCCAGATCCTCCAGTCTATCCCCTGTTCTCCAAGGCACAAAAGCAAACACCAAGTTATCCTGTGACCAGGACTCCTCTCCCTTGAAAGGGAGAAAATCTTCCAAATAAGCTTTATCCCACATCTGAGGACAGTAAATCTTTCAACAGTGTCCCTTTAATGTATGTGATCCTAAATAAAGAGCTTCTATGCATAACAAGGTCTCGGGGACAAGATCTTTCCAGAGGAGTCAGACATTTGGGCACAAGGCAGCGTTCAGCTCATTTCCAGCAAAGACAGAACTGTCACTTTGTTCTCCTCTAAATGCAGCCCATTGTCCAACAAAACTGGGGGCATTTTCTCTTCTATTTTCTTTTTCCTCCTTGTTACGAGCTAAATAATAAAGTCACGCATTTGCTTCCCTGCCTGAGCTTTTAATCTGCTTTTCAAGCGAGAAACAGCACCAAAAATTAGCACCAGTCCCTCACCCCCTCACTGAGGTCCAGGCTGCCCCTTTTCCCAAACCAGTTCCCACAGCAGAGGAAAAACCCTGACAAATGCATGCAAACACCACAGATCAACATCCACAGTCCCTGGCTCCCACTGCTGTGTTTAATTTCAGTTTTTATTTCCAAGCAAAGGGGCAAACTCATGGCTCCTGTTGCAGGCTCAGCCCTGGCTGCACGCTGGGATGAAGGATGGAGGGTGCCTGGATCTGTCCCAGCACAGCCCAGGAAGGTTTTTAGCTGCTCCAGGAGAGGAAAAGCAGCACAAGAGCTGCTCACCCACCCCAGCTTGCTTCCAGAGAGGAAATAGGACACCCTGCACTGGCACAAGGTACTCCTGTAACTGGGTGCCTCCACCCACGCTGCAGCAGCTCAGTAAGAAATAAACTCCTCCACCTCCAACCAGCCCTGTCCCACCCGCACAGACTGGCTCCAAAGAGCTGAGCTTCTCTTGCCTGTTCACTGGCAGAGAATGAAAATGAACAAAAAGCCCCAATCCATCCCAAACCGATCTTGGGAGGGATTTGGGAGGTCTCAAGTCCAAGCTCCTGCCCCAGAACTAGGTTAACCCCAAGAACAGACGGGGCCCGCAGGGCCTTGCCCTTTCCCCAGGGTGGGAATCCCTCGCTCTGCCCCGCACCAGGACGAGGGATGTTCCTTGTGTCCCATCGCTGTTTCCTCCAGCTCTGTCCTGGCTGTCCCCTCCAGCTCCCTCCCTCCTGCTGGGACACACCAAACCCCACATCCCACTGCCAGCGTGGGCCTTATCCCACCGTGCTGGAGCATTAATCCTGACCTCCGGGGGCTGAGCTGGAGCTCCTCATCCCCCATTCCCACCCAGGAGACACAGGTCAGCGATCAGTGTTACAACGGCAGCTGGGCCTGAGGAAATGAACTCAAAGTTGGGGGACGGCAATAAATAAAGGCCTGGGGACAACCAGGCTGTCCTGACACATCCCAGCCCACCCTCTGGAAGTCAGGTGCAAGTTGTTTTGTTGCCTTCTTTTCTTTCCTCTCTCTTTTTTTTTGTCTCCAAACAGAGGCACCCCAGCTGCCCCCAGCCTGCCTGCACTGGCCTTTCAGCCCCCCACCAACGAAGGATGGGGCCAGAAAGGATCTGAGCATCTCTCAGCCTTTTGGCTGGGGCAAAACAAGTTTGGATATCAATGTTTTGGTCTGAAAAGTTCGTATTTTGCTCCGGAGAGGGCGAGGGGCAAGAAGAGGAGACACTGTAGAACAAAAGCAAGGGAAGCGCAGGTGGAAAAGGATGTCAGTGCTGGGTCTCATTCCTGAAGGGGTTTAAATCACTGTTATCAATAGATGGGCAGCCAGGGACACTGCAAGGAGCTTTTAGGCATCCAAAAAAAGCTGCACTGGAGCCACCCAAAGTATTTTGTGATTGTCCTGTAAGAGCCAAGCTGCTCCGAGGTCTAAAGCTCCCTGTACTCCCAGGAGGTAGGAAAGCACCGCCCCCATTTCACAGCGGCTGGGGTAGAGTTTTGGGGTACAGGGTGGCAGCTGAGGGGACACAGGGATTGTCACGGGGCCCAGGGGAGCCCTAAGGGGCAGGGCAGTCCCTTCCTTGCCCCAGGGCAGGGTAAGAGGAGCTGGAGGCGCTGCCCTCCATCAGAGGACGGATGAAATGCTTGCTTTGGCAGCTGAAGGCAGCATTCCCAAGCCAAGCCACGAAGAGAGATGATAGATTCAAGCCCTTGGCAACGTTTTCATGTTCTTATCATTAAGAAGCTTGTTGATCCATTTGGCTGCATGGCCATTTTCTTTAGCATGAGTGTCTTTAGAACAGCGCAGTGGATGTTGTGGCTAAATCCAGCTGACTCTAACCAGAGGCAGCATCTGCTCAGGGCTTTGCATCTCCTCAAGCTCAGCACCTCATCCCGTGTTTTACAGGTCCAGGAGGAGGCTGACAGGAGGCTGGGGTGCCATGGGGGTGCACAGTGGGACCCAAATCCACAGCCTGGCTCTGGGACCTGGGTACTCCCAAGGCCCCAGTGTCAGCTCGAGCTGCCCAGGGAGTGCTCTCATGTGGCTGACCATGAAGGGGGGATAATTGGAGGCTGATTGGAGGGCTAATTTTTAGGCTAAACATCAGCAAAAAGTTCTTCACTGAAAGAGTGATTGGGCACTGGAATTATCTGCCCAGGGAGGTGGTGGAGTCACCATCCCTGGATGTGTTTGAAAAAAGCCTGGACGTGGCCCTCAGTGCCGTGGTTTAGGTGATGAGGAGGTGTTAGGTCAGAGGTTGGACTCGATGATCTCAAAGGCCTTTTCCAGCCCAGTTCACTCTGTGATTCTGTGACTGCTGCTGTGAGCACTGGACCCATCTCAGTCCCCATGTGCTCACACTGGGAATGAGTTCTGGGCTAGGAATCAGGGCTGCTCCCCAGAGAGCCCTGGGACATCTCAAAAGCTGGTAGATACAGGCTTGGGGATCAGCACTATCCCAAGACTTCCCTCCATCCTCCGCCAGGACAAAATCTGCTGCTAAAGCTACATTAAGCCTTTCTTTACCTCCCCACTCCCACTCAAACCAGCCTGAAGTGGCTGTCCCAGTATCAATCACTGAGCTGCTCCGGCAGAGCTCTGGATGTTCCTGCCCAAGCCGTGACTCCCTGCGGCTGCTGAGCCAACAAACCCAGGCAGTTCCTGCAGGACCCACAGTGGAGCTCCCGGTGTCCTGCTCTGCCTCCCCAGCAGCTCCCGGGCAGGGCCACACCTGGGAGCTGCTGGGAGCGTTTCCTGCCGTCCCAAGTGAGGAGGGTCATGGGTAGCACTCAACAGGGTGGGTGAAAAGGGGCCAGGACCAACTTCTGCTGCATCAGAACTCGGAGGAAGGGGCTGGGGAATGGGAGCAGGATGGCAAGAGAAGGCAGAAGGAACAGGCCTCTTTATGGCCGTGGCTCTGACAAGGAGCTGTGACAGCAGAGAGCGAGGCCCCAGCTGACAAACATCAGCACGGACTTCCCAGCGTGCCCACCGAGGGGCACATCGAGTTTTCCTCTTGCTTAAACGCTCTCGTGACTTCCTGCTCCCAAACCTCTGGCCCTTCCTTCCAAATTAACTCCCAACAGAAAGTTTTCGCCACCCCACCCCCACTTACCTCCTGCTTCCAAAGAAATGGGAACCGCGCACCGAGCATAGGGCTACCACGGGTCGAGAACAGCAATAAATTGGATTTACTGTGATTAAAGGCACGTCTCCTACCTTGCTTTGTGGGTTCTGTTCCCTTGAGGGCTGCTCATGATGACGGTGGCGTTGGAAAACGGTGTCTCCGCAGAGGTGTTGGTGGCCTTGCCGTTGCTCAGCTCCATGTAGGTGCTGTTGACCGAGTAGGTCATGAGGCCGTCGGTGTCCTCGTAGTCCACATAGAGGCTGTCAATGGGTGACCCCACCGAGTTGATCCGGTCTCCCTGGGAGAAGATGCTGTTCATGGTCATGTTGAGCACCAGCTCCTTGGAGTCCGAGGCCTTGTCCAGCAGCTTGTCCGTGATGGCGTTCTCCAGAAGGAATTCCCTGGAGGTGAGCCTGGGCTCCAGGTCTCTGTCGTCATGGTCTGTCTGGTAAGTAGACCTGGTTACGTTTGAATCTAGATTGGAGCCAACAGGGGGGAAACCACAGTGACAAACCACAAAATGCATGGAGGCCGGGAGGGAAAAGCAGCCCGGAGCAGCGGGGACACGCCGGAGCCTGAGCAGCCGCACGGGGGGCGAGAGGCAGGGGTTGGCTTCTGGGGAGGGGGAATCTCATGGGGTTCTCAAGGGTGTGCAGCTTTGGGGGGGCTTATCCCGCTGTGGTGTGGCCAGAGGGGAGCTCAGCACCCGCCAGCACTGCCCGAAGCAATAGCAGAGGTGAAAGGAAGGTGCCCTCCTCGCCCCACAGCCCATGCAGCCATGCTGGGAAAGCACTCCAGGCACTTTGGGGGTGGGAAGCCCAAGGGACTCGAATGGGAAGGAGTTGCTGGGGGCTTTGGAGGGGTGGGAGGTGACGGGAAATGTTGTGAGGGGGAGTTTTGTGCACCCAGGGCTCCCTCCTGTCCTTGGCATGAGGCAAAGCACAGCAGGGCACCAGCGGGGAGGTCTCACCCAGTGTCCACCCCCCAACACGCTCCCACCAGAAACCAGAATCTGAAGGGCAAAGAGGATTTGTGAGCAGAGATGTTTTAAAGAACTTTCCGAGGTTTCCAAAACACAAACCAGCAGAACCACCAGAGGTAGAAACAGAGCGTTTCTCAACAAGAGCTCTGAGAAGCAGAACGGTGAGGCCCAAGTCTCCTCCTTACCTTGGGGTTGTTTGCCCTTCAGTTTTGGCTCACAGTCAATTGTTTCTGCTCTTTCATAGACCTCATTGGTTTCCTGACCTTTGCTCAAGTTTAAATCTTCCTCCGTGTCCTGCCTTCCAAACACCTGGTTCTCCAAGTCTATCCTTTCCCTGGAGATTTTCCCAAAATAAGTTGCATTGTGCTGGATAAAGCCCAATGGCACGTCTCCATCGAACTCGCGGCTCTCTTCGCTCTCCGACTCGGAGAAGGTGTAGTAGATGGGCTGCAGATTTTTTGAGTGTGGCTTCCTCAGGAGAGTGTATTCAAACGTGATGGATGGGTTCTTGCCATTTTGATTCCAGACCTAGCAAAGGAATGAAGTTATTGGTGGGAGCAGGGAATTTGTGGCACTCAAAGCATGGGATTCACCTTGGACCTGACAGTTGGGGAGCATCTGTTTTGCTGTTTCCAGTCTGTTTTCCTTCACAGTGCCAACTTCTTCCTGCTGGAGCCCAGCACCATTTTCCAAGGGTTGTTTGGCAGTGCTGCCATGGGGATTAACCCCGGCTCAGGAGCCACAGGTCACACTCCTTCCTCGGCCACTGAGTGACCAGAGCCTTGGGGGAGCCATTTCACAAGTCCCCAACCATCACGTGCAAAGCCACTTTTTGTAGCTTTATGAGGAGCACGCCCTCCCCTGCAGCTCCTACATCCCGCTGGGGCTGGGGATTCCCAGCTGAGACAACCTTGTAGTGGTCTAATGCTTTTTAAGCACCCAACCAACCATCCCTTCCCCTTCCAGAGGAACCTGGGGCTACATGGAAGATGTCAGGAGCTGGGCTCTGGCTGGCTGCCCAGAAGAAAATTGAGGGCTTTTTCTCCAAATACCTGGTTTTACATGGTTTGCTTTCGAGAAAGAATTGAGGTTTAAGTTTTATGCACTTGTCTAAGCTCTCTGGCCGGGTTTCTTATTTTTGCTTTTCCTGCCAGGTAACTCGGATAAAAATGCCAAGGAGTAGAAGAGAACTCCTCTCGCAGTGCCTGAGGCATCTCCCTGCAGAGAGGAGTTACCAAGCCCACGTTCACCCCTCAGAGCCCTGCCTGAATCCAAGAGCACTGACACAACTAAAATAGGGTTGGGTAAGGAACTGGGAAGAGTCTCTGCTCCCACTCCCCTCCTCGTGTGAAACCATGGCAGGATTCTGCTCCCAAGCTCACCCCTTCTTCAATCCAAGGTGGATTTTCTCTTTCCCATCATCCCCCAGCCTTGAGAACGTGAGGAGTCAAAACTCACCATTATGTTCAGCCCTTGATTCGTGGGTCCCTGGGCAACAATGTACTCGATCCCGGTCTCGTACACATCCATGGGCCGGCGGTACTTGAACACCGTGCCTGCAATGTTGAAGTTCTTTGGGCTGTCAACTTTGTAGTTCCCGTTGAAGAAATAGTACCCGGCTTCATCAGCCACAGCTTCAAATGAGAGAGAACAGTCAGTGCCATCACTTGCAGGAGCAAAGCTCTGAGTGCTGCCCCCGGTAAAATCAGGGTGTCACAGTAACAAAACAAGAGGTCCTCCTACATGGCAGTGCACTGGTCACCTGCTTGCAACACGCACCATGTGAGGACGTGCCCAGAGTCCTGGGCCACGCGTCCCTCCACGTTGCAAACTCCTGGGTATGTGGCTCACACTCACCCCTGGCTCCTGTCACCCTTTGGGCACCCGCCCAGCACGAACACTGAACAGTCCCAGCTCTGCAGAGAGCGCTGGCAGGTGGCCAAGGGCAGGAGCCGCCTCCTTGGGAGCTGATGCCCCCTGAGCCAGCAGTGGCCCAAGGCAGGTCACCCCGAGTTAGCCCAGGAACTGTTCACCACATCAAGCCTTTTTCATTCACAGAATCACCCTGGAATGGTTTGCATTGGAAGGGACCTTAGAGCTCATCTCATTCCTGCTGGGCCAGGGCCCCCTTCCACTGGACCAGGCTGCTCAAAACCCCACCCAGCCTGGCCCTGAACACTTGCAGGGATGGGGCAGCCACCTTTCAGAGGCCACGAGCCTCTGAGGCAGCAAACGTGCTTCTCTTTGGCAAGTCTGGATTTTTCCACACTGCCCGTGAGCAGCTCTGTCACCTCCCCTGTGAGATGGGTGCTGTGGTCACCAGCACTTCAGCGAGGCCACACATGGGTCACATCCCCTTGGCGCTGTCACCACTGCACATTCCGCAAGCAAGGGAATGTCAAGGGGATCACGAGAGAGGTGAAGTCACTTGGCCATCAGTACTCCAGCACCAGGGCATCTGTCACACCCCGCTGAAATCCCAATAAACATTCACCAACATTTTCTGCGTTAAAGCAATCAAAATGTTGACAAAAACAGCCCAGGTGCTCAGACTGCGGAGATGAGCAACACCCTGGCTTGGACAACACGGTTGGATTTGCATTGCCTACGGATTTAGCTCATGTCTGCAACAAATGGACTCGATGATCCTTGTGGGTCCCTTCCAACTCAGGATATTCTGTGATTCTATGACAAAACTACATCCAGCTCCGCGTTGGAAAAAGCATTAGCCGGCATAGGCATGCATCCTAGGGAAGTACCAAGAGGTTATACACACCCAGAACATCTGCAGACTTTTTCCGTTCCACTATCTGGATATCCCTCGCTCCGGCGGGAATGTGCGTTACCAGGGAATAGCCTACGGGAAACCACGGATTAATGAAAGGAGCTTTGTAACCAGTGATCTGAGCGAAGCACTCCTCAGGCAGGGCTGCATTCTGTCAAACACACTGGCCTGGACCCACATTTTTAATGAGCTATGGATGAAAAAAAAAAACCCCAACCCTTAATGTTTCGGTCTGCAAACAGGAGCTTATCGGTGATGGAAAAGAAAAATGTGCGAATTGTGTCCTGGTTTATGGAGGAAAAACACATCTGAGGGGGGAAAGGATTCAATCCTTACATGCACGAATATCCTGTTTATCTAAATTGGTGTAAGAAAATACATCTGCAGATGGTTTTGTTAGCTGGAGAAGCTGCTGTGTGGTTCAGGATTGATCCCCGTGTCAGCCAGCATTCCCCAAACCCCAGCAGGAGCTGACAGCTGGTTTCTCCTCCCCTTTGCTTCACACCAGGCAAGAGATGGGACAGGACAAGCCCTCACACAGCACTGAAATTCCTGCAGTTTGCTCCATCTCAGAGAGCATTGATCATCATTCCTGAATTAGATTGTTATATTTAGGGCATGTAGGTTCTGCTGCTTTACATCACACTGATTTTTGAAATCCTGGTGTTGCAAGATATTGTTGCTTCCTGCTATTACAAATAGCTTATTTCTAGTTTTACCAGGTCATGAGTGTCCTGTTTTTGGCTAGATGACTAAAACAGACTAAAATAGGTGCCAGCCTCTTGCATAACCCTTTTGCACCACTCATCATCAGAGACCTCTGGTTTCTGACAAGCACCACACAAATTCCCTGGCTTGGTTGTTTTTTTGTTTTTTTTTTTTTAAGAGAAGATTTTCTCTGCCCAGATTCACAAGTGGCATTAACACGCATAGAACACGTGGGAAAAACTGAAGCTGGGCAGCTGGTAAGGGCTGAAAGCAATTTACCAAACAAAATGAGTCCATTTTAAACCCAGCCCTCTCAGCTAAAGCCCTCAGTCCCCAAAGCCTTACCAAGATGAGAGTTTCCTTTCCGGTAACTGCCGGTTACGTGGGTGCAGCTGCTCCCATCTCCTTGGCAAACTCCGCATTTATCCAAGGTGTGGGTGGAAAAGAGAATGCCATCGCAGCCGATGGGCTGAAAAACACACAGACAGGGCGCTGAGGGTCAGGCAAACGTCGCACCCACTGCGATCCTCTGAATGCTGCTAACAATATTTTTGCTATAATGTTTAACAACCTCACATTTTCCAGACACGCAAACCCCTCGGAAATCCGTGTATTTGCAGGATGTTCCATCCCTGGCCTGAACCATTAACTGTCTCTGGCCATCCACAGTGGTGCAGTGAAGGTCGCAGGGCTTGCTAGAAATGTGAACATAGTCATCTAAGGGGAAAGGATATAAAGAGAGATTCAAAAACAGCAGAAACACCACAACTTTCATCCTACCCAAGCCAGTGAATCTCTGCCAAGCTAAACAGCAGCAGCACAACTGCAGGGCAGTGAGAGTCCAGAAGCTGCCATCTCCTGTGTTTCAGGCTAGACAGGAGATGGCACTTGGACAGTGTGGCAGCCTTTGCACAGCCTGGCAGGACGAGGTGCCCCAGGGATGCCAAGAGCATCGCCAGCACCAGCCCAGGGCAGGCACTGAGGCAGCAGTGCTGCTCTGTGCGAGGACTTGCAGTGTGATGGATGTACCCCACACAAAACCACGCATGTTCACATAGCAACGTGAGTTGAATTAACAGCTGCATTGTTGGAAATGCACGTGTAAGACCACGTCCAAAGCCATAGCAACTTAGAGCCTTTTATAATGTGTAACTTTTCCATAAACATTCACCCAAGGTGGACTTAATTCACCCTTTGCTTTCTGCAGACAACTGGCTGGCAGCACCCACCAGCACTTTTTATCACGTTTTATAATAATAACAATAACAATAATAATAATATAAGCACAATCCCACATTTTATAATATCCACAGGAAGCAACTGAGAAACTCATATTTGCATCAGAAACCCGATGCCGAGTGTTCGTCTCCACCAGCTCCTGAGCAACCAGAGACCCCCCTGGCCTGCACGCCCAAGCAAGGCAGCATCAGCGTCAAAACATTCTGCTGCAAATCCCCCAGGAGCTGCACCAACGCCTGCTCAAACACAAAACAATTCCCTGCAACATCTCTGGTGAGTCAGCTTGAACAGCAAATGTGTTTAGGGAAATTGTCACCTTCAAGGTGACAAAAGCCACCGAGGAGAAATAGCTCATGGACCAAGTTCTACCTCGCTGACCCTGCCAAGGCTGATGAGCCAGGGGCTTGGTACACAGGGAAGGTGATTTGATGAAGATAATTGTTCTTAGGTGTGTACAGAGATCCCTAAAATACAGCTGCAGTAGATCCCAGCTCTATTTTTAGGCACCCAAATGTGAATCTGAAGAACCAGAGCTCAGGAGCCTGCCCAGGAGAAGGGTCCTGGGTTCTCAGCAGCTCTAAAGCTTGGCCGTGGCTTGTGTTTAATGCTTGATTCTGATGGGAGTTCAGTGCCTAAAAGGTCAATAAAATCTCAGTCTCTGAGTCCCAAGATGTTTCTGCAGTTCTCACTCACCCCAGATGACCAAAGTGACCGACTGCATCTCGGTGGCATTTGACAGAGCACACAGAGGGCGTGGGAGAGACAAATGTCACCGAAAACAGCACGGCCAGCAATGGCCCTGGCTCAAAGGACACTTGTCCGGCTGAGCCCGACTGTGCCTGCCAGCACAGCCCGTCACCCCCTGCTCTCACATCCTCCTGCAGCCTCTGGTCCCTGGGAGCTGTGACCAACACAGGCTACAAACATGAATTCATGTTGTTATTTAATTTTCAGGCTACCCTGCAGCTGCCAAACAAGGCTTTGAACTCGGGAGACAGCTGATTGTGCCTCCGAAAAACCACTTTAAAAGAGCAGAGGAGGAGCCTTCCTGCAGGCTGTAGCATCATAACTATCAAAATATTTGGCTGAGCATTATGAAACACACAAAGAATGTCTTGTTACCAGGATATAAAGGTTTCCATTGATATGTTCTGCCATTATACACATGGGAGTTAAATGATGAGCACTGCTCCTCTCGAAAGCTCCTTCCGTTCACAGGGCACTCCTAGAATGGGATACATTAACATCCTGACGGAAACAAAGTGCGGGAAAGGTTTCTGGCACATCACCACCAGCTGCAAGGAGTGTTTCCATCACCTTCCCCAGCCAGGGCCACATCCTCCTCCTCCTCCTCCTCCTCCGCCCCCCACCGCGGGAACCCCCTGGGAAATGTTGCCAGAGTCACCTTCTGGGTTTTATGGCCCCCAGCACAGGCAAAAGGCTCAAAGCCCAGACACTGGTGATGGGCACCAAAGGAGGGAACTCCCCTCTGCTTGGAGGGGCAAGAGGGTGACAGCTACAGGACAAATGGTGTCCCCTCTCCAAGGGACCCAGAAATGCCATACATGACTTTCCACACCGAGTGTTCCCGACAAGACAAAGGATATCCTTACTTGGACTTTGCAGAGCTGGTATCTTTTGGATGTTCCAGTGCAAGTTTTATTAGCCAGCCCACTCACTGACTTCCTTCTGAGTAAGGAAATGATGGTTAGACGGGGGGCAGAAATCATTTTCCCTTGTTTAAATACATTTACTCTCTGCCCCTGTAAGGTCAGTGCCCACACAGCAGAGCCACAGAGATTTATCAGTCTCCCTAGAGTTGGCAGCAAAGGTCTCTGTGGCTTTGTCACCTCCATCATCGACTGTTCCAGGAGGTATCATGGGATGAGGGCCTGGGGACAAGGTTTACAAAGTGGCTTTTAGCCCAGGGAGGGCAGAGCCAGGCACGAAGCAGCTGGGATCAGTGGGTCCCCAACCAGCCCTGCACTGGCGGGGTCCTCACTGCTGTGCCCCAAAGCCCTGAGAGCGGGCTCAGCCTGTGTCTGCTGCCCCTCTGCTCTAACCCCTGCTGCAGGAGCTGCAGGGCCAGCACAGGAACCCCTCATGCTGCTGGCAGGGATGCCCGAAGCTCAGGGAATCTCCTCCTGCCCAAGCAGGCTCTGCCAGCCACCCTCCCATCAGTGCTGCTCTCTGGGTGATGACCTTTAGGGTCAGGCAGCTGCAGACTCCCCCTCCCCAGCCCGTGGGTGCTGTACCTCTGCCTCAGGCAGTGCCTCTCCTGGGATTTGACACCTCCCCCGCAGGTCCTGGTGCACGCTGTCCACTTGGTCCACTCTCCCCACCAGTAAGCAGTGACATCTGAGCCCTCCTCCAGGCTGTTGGATGTCTGTGTCAGGTCCTGCTCGGAGCACGGGGGAGGGAAGAGAAGCAGGAGTCGCACCCAAACCTCAGAGCCTGCGGGGGGACACTGAGGGTGCTCCCCCCCTCCCAGCCCACCCCACTCGACCCGGGCATTGCCTTCTCCAGCTGAGGTCAAGCCTGAGGTTTCCATTCCTGCATTCTTGCAATTGTGTTTTCATTACAAAATTGGAATGAAGTGGCAATATTTGGGATTCCTCAGGAAAGGAAATTCTCATTGTTTCGCTCAGCTGGCAAAACCGAGCTCCCAAACAACCCTAAACTCTCCGAGTCTTTTGGTGCTCGCTGACTCTTGCTCCATGGAGAATTGAGGGAGCTGGAGAGCCAGCTGCAGCTGAAAGCTCCCCTGAAAGCTTCAGCAAACCCTTACAAAACCCCCCTGCTGCAGGAGAGCCCTTCAGTGGGTGCCAGGGGGTGCCAGCAGGCTGGAGGAGCCCGTGTGCTCTCTTTGCAAACACAGGTTTGTCACTTCGGGAGGGTCCCTGACACCCCCACCTGCCACCCCCGACTGTGACCGTGCGTCAGAGGGCAAAGGAACTGCAAATACTGCATGCACAGCAAAGGAAAGCTCCAGCCACTGCAGGGAGCAAGCAGTGATGCTCACCCAAGAGCAGGGCATGGCCTTCCAGAGTCCTTGAAATGCTCTGTGAGTGCTCTGAGCCGTGGAAGGTACAACTTAGGTTAAACCCAGACTGAAGAATTAAGGCAAATCATAAGTCCTCACAATTGTTGGAGAGCTAGTCCATGCACAGAGCAGCTCTGCAAGCCCAGGGGATTCCCATCCCAGACACCAGAGCACTCTAAAGCCCAGAGACCCCCCCAAAACAGGATCCCCTTACCTGAGCTATGACAAAGACAACGTTGCCCACAAGCAGAAGGGCCAGGGTGCCTTTCAGCTGCAGCTGAGCACTGACAGAGATGCTGCTCCACCTCCACTTGGGTATCTTCATCCTAGAAAGCAACCAAACGCTGCCCTAAGCACAGCTCCCACCCAGCCCCATGACCAGCAGCAGGGGCTGCTTTGCCTGGGTTCCACAGCTCGTGCCTGCTCCAGCATTCCCGCTCAGCTCGGTGACACCGACCACCAGTGACTGCAGGAGCTGGAGCCTGAAGTTTTATTTAATTAATGGGAGTATTAACACGGTACAGGTTCACTTCCCAGCTCGGTTTTTATCTATCAAACCACAGTTTGCAATGGCTACACCTGACACCACTCCAAGCCTGTCTTGGAAGGGAGCCTGGCTTGCACCGAAGCGAGCGCTGCACAGTGAGTAACCAGAAGTGCTCCTGGATCTATAAAAGCAGCACATTTAAATATCCCCATTTACAGGACCCCTCCTGCAAGAATGAGGTAAAAGGCTTCAAAAACAAAAAAATGCAATTAACAGCCATTATTTCTCCTTCTTTCATTTATTCCACTCCAATTCCCCTCGGTTCCCAGGGAAGACCTTGCCTGTCCTTATAGAAAAGACACGATCCACAATTAAAGAGTAGAAATGAAGTATCCCAAGTGTCAGCCTTTCATCTCTTTCTCCATCTGCCTCATGAAAGAAAATAACCCAGAATGGCATTTTTTTAAATAAAACCCGGCTCAAAACCACAATACGTTTTATTGTGAACCTCCCTGCAAGAGCCAGAAAGGAGCAGGTTTCAGGAAATCATGCTTCCAGGCAATCAAAGCAGCACATGTCTGTAAGAAAAAGAAAGAAAAAATATCCTCCCCTAAGCTAATTTCCCTCGAAAAGCAGCTAGACAGTATCCATGGGAAGCAGGGTGTGGGAGAGGTGCTGCTCCTGGGGAGAGAGGGCAGGACTGCCGACCTGCAATACAAAGAGCTTCTTTCCTACCCGTTTTTTGGGTGGTTTTTTTTTTTCTCTCCTTGCAAAGGTTTTTGTAGCGGTTTTGAAATCGCAGAATTGCCGGCAATACCAGCCCTGCTTTGCTGTCTGGCTTAGAAAAATTACCAGAGGGCTTCCAGGTCCCCAAATCCGCTCTGCAATCGCCCTGGGGGAGAGGTCCAGCATGCTAAAGAGACTTTCCAAGAGGCAGATCCATTGATTAATGGGAGCCCGGAGCGCTTGGCCGGGGATCCCGCGGACAGGTGGCTGAGCCTTGCCTTACACTTGGTTCTCATTAAGGCTCCCAGACACTCCTGACTCGAAGCCAATACCAGAGCGCGCTCCGAGTTTATCCTACAGGCGCTCGGGGCTGCGTGCTCAAATGAAGGGAAAATTGAGGGAGGGGGCAGGGATGTGGCCGAGCAGCATCGCGGAGCCGCTGCCGGGGCAGCCCCGCACGGGCGGCGGGAGGGCGGTGAGGGGCGGGGATGCGGGGCCGGGATGCGGGGCCGGGATGCGGGGCTCCATCGCCGCGGAGCGGGCAGCAGGGAAAGGTCCGGCGGGGCGCGACCCCCGCGGGGCCGGGATGGGGCTGACGGGACAGGACGGGACGGACGGGACAGGACGGGACGGGATGGGATGGGACGGACGGGCCGTACCTGGCGGCGGCGGGGCCGGGCAGGACGATGCTCCGGGGCCGGGCGGGAGCGGCGGCGGCGCGGAGCGGAGCAGCGGCGGCCCC
>VXBT01012525.1:278683-334392 GCA_013400235.1 Oriolus oriolus
CGGGCACCCTCCGGAGGATGCTCCGCTTACCCCCCCGGGAGGATGCTCCGCTTTCCCCCCGCCCCGGGCACCCTCCGGAGGATGCTCCGCTCCCCTCCCCGGGACCCGCGGGAGGATGCTGCATTTCCCCAGCCCGGTACTCCCCGGAGGATGCTGCGCTCCCCTCCTCGGGCAGCAGAACGGTACCTGCTGCCCCATCCCCTCCTCCCACCCTATCATCGCAGGCCACCAAAAAACTCCCGGTACCTCCACGGGCATTGTGCAGCCACCTCCTGCCCCTGGGATGGCCGGGGGGATGGCTGGATACGGTCTGCCAGGCTTTAAATTTCACCTTCTGCTGAAAAATGAACCAAATCCTCAGGGTCCTGCGCTTTTGGTGCCGTTTGCTAAAGCTCGGTGCCAGTCTCGCTGCTTGAAACAGTTTCCTGCCACGCAGAAAATCAGGGCAGAAAATTGGTTTGGGGCACGTCAAGAGCCATTTTGGATGGGGACAAACCCCCTGGCTGAGCGACAGCCATGCACAGGTTGTGTCTGACCTGTGTTTGTGTGTCAGGGAGAAAAGCCTGTGGGGAAAGAAGGCCACAGCTACAGTGTGTGCAACCTACATTTGATGCATGATATATGATATATGATGTGTCTGTCTGTTCTCTGAGGTCTGTACGTGTCAAATGTGGTGGCACACATTCCTGTGCACAGCCCAGCAGCTCTGAGCAGCCCACCTGAGCGATTCCTACGTCCCACCTGAGATGCTTCAGCTCCAGCCTTTCCTCCTTCCCTCCCAGACCTGCCCTGCTCAGGGCAAACCCAGTGCTCCCAGCAGGGCACTGCACGCAAGGGTTGTCCCCCTGGCTGCTCCTGGCCTTCGGTGGCAACATTCAGCCCTGTCACCATTTGCCACAGGCCAGGAGCACCCATCTGCAGGGCCCTGAGGTGGCTGTCCCCCCACCACGGGGCACAGCATCCCGCACAGCTCCCAGCACCCTGCAGAAATCGCGGCGTTGTGAATTTGGACCCAGTCCTCCCAGGGATGTCTGTGTGACAGAGAATCCGTCCCAAAAAATTTACATGGGAAATGAAGTCTCCTTTTCTGTTTGGCTAAATGTCTGCCAGCCTGTTCTAATTTACCCAGCCAGGTTGATTTGCAGCTTTCAATTTTCCATCGGTTGGCTGTGACCAGGACACTGGGAAAATTTAGCACTTGAGTTCACCCAACTCCTGCATTTCAAAATATCCCAGCCCGAGACATGCAGGAGAAAACCCTTTCCGTTTTGGAACAACCAGGAGGGAAAAGTCTGAACACGAGAGGTTTTAAAAGCATCGAATTATTTCACATTGAAAACGCCAGAGCAGCCTGGGTCCCTGTGAGCCCCGGCATCCCCCCGGCCCCGGGGCTGGGCAGGAGGTGGCACCCCAGGAGATCCCATCCCTGGGTGACCCCACACCCCGTCCTGCTGCAGGGATGCCCTAGGCTGCAGGAGGAATGCCAGAGAGTGGGAATGCTGATCCTGAGGCAAGGGCTGGGGGAGCCGGCAGCAGGCGAGACACATTCAGTCTGTGCTTCACCAAAACTTCATCAAAGCCAAAGGATTTTTTTTAATATACTTTTTCTTCTTTTTTTTTCTTTTTTTTTTTTTTATGAAACAGTTGAGATGACTCAGCGGTTTCTGACGCAATCCCCGTTTCATCGGAAAATTCCTAACCAGCTCCTAGTGGCAACTGATTGCTGCCATAAATCACAGTGTTATCCCTGGCCGCGGCAGCGCAGCTTACGCAGCCCCGGCCCGGCCCCGTGAAATCAGCAGGAGCGATGCCATCGCCTCGATGGGAGCAGAACCAGCCCCGAAAACAAACTGCAGCAGAGAGCAGATCCAAAACACGGGTTTCACGTCAGCCAAACCCCGCAGCTCCAACTCCTGCCAGCCCCAAAATCCCCAGGGACAGCGCTGTCCCCCAAGCCCCGGGGCCGTGGGTGCCGCTGCCGGCAGGTACAGCATTAATCACGGCTGGCCAGGCTCAGACAACAGCGGGTTTTATCTCCCGGTTTTTGGCAGGAGCGTTCCAAATGATTTGCAGATGTTATTTACTGCTTTTGGGCTCGCAGTAAATTGAGACAAGATGCACCTGCATGGACAGCGAGAGGCTTTCCCACCCGGGACAGTCGCTGAGGGCTCGTGTTGGACTTTCCCAGGGAAATTTAGGATTTGGATGAGAGTCCTTTATCCAGCTCCCTGCATCCTGCACTTCGGTGGATTCAATGGACTGCACTTCAGCGCGGGTGCTGGGCGTTCACCTCCCGACACTGCCCCAGGACATCGGGCTCTCGCCCCGACAGCCACCCCGAGGGACACAGAGCAGCCCTGCCCCAGGCAGCTGCCAGGCTTTTCCATCCCAAACCGGTGCCGTGCAGGATTCAGGGTGCAAAAAAACCAGCGACAGACACTCCAAAATAACCTCCTCCAGCCGGGGGAGCGTTGCCGGCGACTGGCTGCTGGTTTGGCCAGAGAAGTGCCTGTGGAGGAAAGGAGTTTCCTTGGCTGAAAGGAGTTCAGCAAAGCTCTGGGCTGGGCACTGGTGCTGCTGGAAGGAGCCAGGGATGCTCAGCTGAGCGGAGAAACTCGGAGTTCTGCAGGATCGGGACCGAGGGAGGGCTGGGGGATCCATCCCTTTGCTGAGGCAGTTTCGCTGTGGTAGAGGGACCTCCCCGCTTGGCCCGGAGCAGTGAGTGACAGCAAGCTCTGATCCAGGCAGGACACGCTGACCTCCTCCCTGTGCTTCCCACGGCAGGACACTTTGCCATCCTGACCCAAGCACCAGCTCTTGGACCCGCTGGAGTTGATGCCCAGCACCCCTGAGCCCCGAGCACATCCCTGGAACAAGCTCTCCATGAGCTCTGTGCCACAGGACCTGCTCTTGGTGAGCCAGAGCCATGGATAGGGAGTTCCAGCACCACTTTCCAGCCAAATCAGCCCTTTCCTGGCTCAGCCCTTGGGCTGGCACAGCAGATGGGATGGCTCTGCTGTAGCCAGGCCCCCCAAAATGCCTGCCCGGGTCCAGGAGCGTGAGTGTGGTCAGGAGTCTGTTGGCCCAGGACACCCCAGCAGCTCCATCTTCCCTCAGGGATGAGACACCTGATTGGTTTTCTTCCTTTTTAAGCCTGACTGCCAAAGTGATGCATTTGTTCGACACCTCTGCACAGCTACACCAGTTATTTCCAGGCCAGACTGGTGCGGCAGGGGCAGATTTAAGCCACCCACGGAGTGCGTGAGATCCCTGCTCGACCAGAACTTTGCCAAGAGGATCAAAGCTCCCCCAAAACCCCCTGGCAGCCAAGAGCTGCAGCTGTGTCCCACCACTGGGTAACTCAAACCAGCAAGAAGAGACCAAAAGAAGCGTTCTTTAGAGGCAGAAGTGCTCTGCAGAGCCGGTCCCTTGCAGAGTGACCTGCGGCGCAGTGTTGGGCAAGGCGGCTCGTCCCTGCGTGTCCCCGCGCGCCGGGGACGGGGCTGATTTATGTCCTGTTAGCGTGAGGCTTTCATCCGAGGAGATTTGCAAAATGTTGAGTCAAAGTGAACCAGCCAAAGCCACCGAGCTGCTCTGGCCATCAGATTCCTGTGAAAAAATATCTCTGGGCAGTTGGAAAGCCACGAGCGACCGCAGTGACTGCAGGTACGGTCACGGCTGTAGAGTTTCTCTGGCTTTAAGAGCCTCTTTTTCCTGTGCAGACTTTAATTTTACCTGCCCCGAAAGGTTGCACATTCCTGCAGGAACCTGGAGGAGCTTCCAGGCCAGTCAGGCTGGGTTCGAAATTTTAGCTATGCAGAGATTGAAGAAAAAAAAGCACAAAGGCTTTTCTCTGGGTGGAATGAGTCTGACATGGAGGTTGAGCAGTATTGTGCTGAGGGCCATCAGCTATGCAGCCCTGCCAACCACAGGCATTCAAAATCCGTGAGTCAGACTCCCCCAAAAACCCTAAGACTGGTTTCATTCCCTTTTTGGGTTTTGAGCCTTGAAGCATCACAGCTTCTGCAGAAAATGACATTTTTTTGACCAACGGGGTGAGAGCTGAGACCCTCAACGTCGTTACTGGGCTCCAGGAGTTATGACTGTAAAAAAAAAACCCCATTAAACACCATGAAATGAGCAATAAACCCCTGCACTGCCTCCATGAATTCGGCAGTGGGGGGCCACCCCAGGACACCCCAAAGGTAGGAGCGATGGAAAACTGGTGACAAGAAACCAGATGTCTTTGTCATTAGTGGTGACATGCTTGTCATGGGCCATGACAGGGTAGAGAGGAAAAGGAAGAGTGAAAAAAACCCTAAGGAAAACAGCAGCAGGGATACCTGTGAGGAATATGCATAATAGGTTTATTCAACAGGGAGACAGGAAGGGGGATTTTTTTTTTTTTAAAGCTAAGTATTCAGCTAAAGCTGCCTCAGATGGAGCCAGGCCTGAGGGAGAATGGATATTTTAAGTGGCAATTTATTCCACTAATAAAATGAGAAGGATGCAGGTGCTTTGGCAGGGCTGGGCCCGGGTGATCGGAGCTGGGGCTGCAGCAGCGGCCGAGCGAGGGCTCCGGCACAGCCGGTGGCTCAGCCTTTATGGGGCTCCTTTCCCTGGTGCCAGGGCCCGTGCCTGGGCTCCAGCTGGCCACAAAGTGTTCCCCACGTCAGGATCTCAGCCCTGGCCAGAGGCAGCAGTGGGTGGGGAGAGGTGTCTTAGCCAGGTGCTGCTGCCACCCCTCCTCCGGCTGGGCAGGGCAGGGCTTGTGCCCGTGGTGCTCCACTGGTGCTTCCACACCAGGAGGATTCTTGATCAAAAAAAGAGAGGGAATCTCCACAAACTGGGTGGTGCCGTGCTGGTCACATTGCTCAGGGCTCCTCAGGGCTCTGCCACATCAGCCTGCTGAGACCAGGCCACTACCCAGCTTCCCACCATCAGAGTGCACAAGCTGAAGGGTTGTGGGGATGAAAAATTAAACTCTGAAGTGATGTGAGTGGTAAAAATCACTTTGTAGCATCGCAGCCCTTCAAACTGCAGCCCCAGCTAGAACTGCAGCTTCCCTCTTTGTCCTTGGGTCACTGTCACCAGTATTTCCAGCCTGGCAGTGGCTGGTGACACACACAGAGCAGGTTTCAATTCTGACCCAGTCTACACCACAGGCAGATGAAAGATCATCCCATGCTTATCCCAAGGAGAAAATACTCTCAATACTCTCAGCTGGCACAGCCCCCTCGTCCCCTGTTCCAACACACTCTGCTTTCAAACCATCACCCTCGTATTAAAAATAAAACAAAACTCTCTGTGTCTCTTTCCCTCACTGCAACGTCTGAGTTGAAAGGGTAGAAGTGCTTGCAGAGAGCCATGGTTAATGTTACCCTGGAAGGATCCAGGACAGCATACCAGAACCTGAGTTTGGCATCTGGGAGCCACTTTGCAGCCATTTTTATCACCGCTCCTGCGCGCACGCCGGTCCACACGAAATTAGCCCTGTGGAATGCGGGTTTAAAATCCCCTTTCCAGCAGCACTTAAACGCAGGAGCTAAAATTTGCTCTTTCTCCATTTCCTACCTGTTTGGGAAAGAAGGAGCAAAGCGCTGGCCCTTTGTTTTTTGGGTTCCTTCCCGGGAAGGTTTGCCCAACCCACATCTGCACCGCAGTGTTCGCAGCCTGAACAAAGACCTTTTAAGCAGCAGCAGCTCCCGCCAGGAGCTCACCACCTGCCTGCCCCGCTCCTCCCCGTTTATTTTGGGGGCTCTTTTTCAATAAGAGCTGAAACACGTGTGCAACCCGCTGGGAGATTTTTCCCCCCCGTGCCTACAGCGCTGGCGGCAACCCAACCGCCAGCCCAGGGCGTGCAGCTGGGAGAGAAGGAAAAAAAAATTTAAAAAGAATAAAACCCCAACAACCTGTGGAATGTTTTCTTGCTCCTGAGAGCTCCAGCACTTCCCAGCTTGGGGAGGGCCCGCCACGGCTGGCACTTGCTGCATCCAGCAGCCAACGGGGTTTCCTTTCCAGTGGGCGCCAGCTGGATTTTGGGCAAAGGCTGGGGGTGAGGGGGATGTATTTAACAACTGGCCAATGGTGTTTTTCACCTGGTGGCGTTTGCCTTGTGCACAGCCACCGCCCTTGCACATCATTGCACAACTGCTGTGTCCTCACAAGTGGTGTGGGGGCTGCTTTGCACCCAGACACGGAGGTTTGTCCTCAGCAGCAGGTTTTGGGCTATGTTTTCACCTCTCTGACACCCCCATCCCAAGCCTGGGAGCAAAAAAGCACAAAAAAAAGGGCACAAAAAGCAGGGCAGATGTTTGTTTTCACAGCCGGGAATCCAGAGTGGTTTGTGCAACCTGTTAACCCCAAATCTGCTCGAAACCCCGCTGAGGACAAGCCCTGCTGTGCCCCACGGCACCTTCCTTGGTCCAAGCAGGCCATGCAGGAGTAACACAGAGTAATGGATTCCCCCAGATTGAGGGATATGGCCCAGAAAAGGAGCAGGGAACTTTGGGATGTGCTGGAGCTCTGCTTTCAGCTCAGGGCTGGCCACCTGGGGAGCATCAGGGTATTTATGTGCTGGCTTGGAGGGATTCATTTTCACAGTAAATAGGGACACCAGAGTTTTTCAATGTTTATTGGTCAAGATTCAGCTTTGCAGAGTTCTGTGGTGAGTTTATAGCCTGGCCAGGCAGGAGGGCGGCTGGAGATGTGGTGTGGGCAGCACCCCGCGGAGGGATGCTGCCTGCAGCCAGCCAGGGAATGTGGATGGTTCCAGCAGTATCAGCTAAAAACAGGAGCCCTGCCCAGCTCATCCGAGCCGTGCCCCAGGGCAGGCTCTGGGCACAGAGGCGGTGCTTTAATGCTCCGTGCCGTTCCCTGCGCACACACACACACCGACTCCCCCTCCTGAGCCTTTTCCAACGTACTGGAGTGGTTTAAAGAGGATTTTTTTTTTATCCGTGCATGCCTGTCTTCCCTCCAGACCTCCTCCCGGGGGACAGGCGAGCCCGTCCTATCAGCCCCAGAAATGGTGGCTCCTATCACAGCTCCCACCCTCCTCCCCAAAGCCGCAGCCACAAAGGCGCTTGCTCAAGGGTAGCATTCCTGCTCCCTGCGTCCCGGGAGCAGCTGTGCCGAAAGGATGCCGAGAATCCCTGCGAGGCTCCAAGGAAAAGATATTAACACAGGGGGGGAGCGGCAGCGATATAATAAAAAGTCATAATAAAAGAGAGAACCACTGAGTGGATTAGCAGCCCAAACGCCGCTTGGCTTTTGGTTTCCTTTCCTCCAGCTTTTCTGCGCCGCACGACAATCCGCTCAAATTCCTCCAGCCCGGAGACGCTCGGCTCCTGAATTTCAGACAGAACTCCTGGAGGTGTCCAGGCTGCAAAGGCTGAGGGCACGGCTGGGAAATTTAAGCGCGCTGAACTCCACCGAGGGCACGTAGGCGCTGGCAGCAGGCGTTGGGTGCTGTGCCACACCAGCTCCTCGATGTCTGCACCCACTCCTCGTGTGCCCCCGTGGGGAAATAAAAGGCAGGTTTGGAGCTGGGTGTGTATTTCTCAAGTACATAAAGGTAGGAGGATACATCCCACTGGTTTGAAACACGCTGGTGCCTGCCACATACTGGTTCTTCCTTCGTGGAAGCGCAGAGCAGAGAATAATGAAATAATGCAAGGGATCCACAGGGATCACGGAGCCCAGCTCCTGACCCCGAACAGGACAGCCCCAGCTCCTATCCCTGGCCACCAGAGGGGACAGATCAGTGCCTGCCCCTCCATTCATCAGGAAAGAGGATGGATTTTCCCTGCTGGACAGACCCAGGCTCGGCACAGGGGCAGGGGGAAGCAGGGGCGGGATGTCCCCATGAGGAGCGAGCAAGCCCACAGTCCTCCCCCACCACGTACCCAAATCCAACACCCAGCACAAGGCGTGCAAGGACAACATTCCCTTTTTACTCCTTTACAAACACCCAGGACCATTTTGGGGGCACAGAGCATCTGCTGCCCGGAGCCGCCGGCTGCCTCAAGAATTCGGGATGAGACGGGAGCGAAGGCGGCGGCTGTGGCGGTGGCAGCTGTTCCCTGCCCGCAGCCCTCCTGCCACGCAGGGCATTTAAATGTTAAAGCACCCTCCCCACGGCTGCTTTCTGCACCATTCCTGCCCAGCTCACACAGACCCTGCTCCCGGGAGCTGCCAGCCCACGAGGCACCCATGGGCTCGCTGGTGGCCAAGCTCCTCCTGCCCACCCTCAGCTCCTTGGTCTTCCTCCCCACCATCAGCATCGCGGCCAAGCGGCGTTTCCACATGGAAGCCATGGTTTACTTCTTCACCATGTTCTTCGTGGCGGTAAGGACTTCCCAGTTTCCCCTCTCCCTGCATGTTTTATCCCCCCCAAATACACCCCGTACCGCTGAGAAGCTGATTCACCCAACAGCAGCCAGCACCCCTAAAATATCCCTTTTCAGTTATTTCCCACCGTGTGTGGTGCCGAGCAGCTGATTCTCCAGTTTAGGATGTCCTACAGCGTGGCCTTACACAGATTTAGTGGTGTTTTATGAGTGCGAGATTAGGGGGAAGGCCTGGGTGCAAAGAGCCTTGACTGATTTGCAATGCTTTGGAGCTGGCTTTGCTCTTTGTTTTACAGCTGCTAAGTGGCCATGCTGAATTTGGGCTTTAAATTGCCTCCAGAATCTCTTGCTCTGCCTCTGTCACTTTAGCCAAAAGCACATAGTAGTCGAATTATTGATTTTGCAATTGCCAGCTGGGGATGGGAGCAACGCGGGAGTCAGGGGAGTTTCTGCACTGGGAAAGGAGAGACTAAAACATGCTGCTGAGCTATTAAGAGAAATAATTATTAACCCTTTGCGGGTTGAAATGTGTGTTTTACCAGGCTGTGATTCCCTGGCCTTCCTTTGTGTGGAAATAACGAGTGGAAAAATGTCTGTACATATGCAAAATATTCCTGTTCCTGCTCCCAGCCATGTGCTGCCCTGGGCTTTGTATCTCTGCTAAGTGACTCCATACAGACACCAGCTGAGCACCCAGAGCAGCATTCCCACTGGAAAAAAATCTCCTGTTTGACTACATGGCAACGATCTGCTAAAGAATATGAAGGAAACAGCCCAGCAACCCAGCTGATATTGCATTTCCCACTAATCCCCATCCATCTCAAGGCATCTCGTGAGGGTGGGCACATTCCTTGTGCAGAGAAACTGAGGTAGGGAGTAGATAGAGGAACTTTTGTGTGTAAAAAGCTCTTCCTCAGGGCTCAGAACCAGGCTGGTCTCCTATTAAGGACCCACAGAACATCCCTGACCATTTGAGCTGATTAAAGCACGATGCAGGGGGAGAAATTCTGCCAGTTCTATAAAAACTACAGGACCAGTTAATATAAAAACATCCCTGAGCCCCCCGGCCCAGCTCCCCAGGGAAGCCAGACATCTACAATTTCATTTTGCACTGGGTCTGTGTCTGCTCCGCCTCCCCAAGAAATCAAAAGGAAAATTGGCACGTGTTTCGACGGGAGGTGGAACAGGTCCTCTCCAGAGAGACTGAAGAGGCAAAGTGGGGAAAGGGAAGGAAGGGAAAGGAGGAGAGGCAGCTGCCAGCGTGGTGGGGAGGGGGTAGGAAGGGCAGCAGCTGCTGCTGTTGCCTTGCTTGCAGCATCCCACCCATCCTCCGGCAGGAGAGCTGAGCAGAGCAGTGAAAGCACATGGCCACGGCAGACAAGTGCCGCGACGCCGGCCAGGAGCGCGCTCTTTGTCTTCCACCCTTTCTTCCCCGCCTCCCCGGCTCCAGACTCCTCGAGCCCAATCTCAAGCAGGGAAAAGAATTACGGCCGTGGTGCAATCTTTTCTAGAAGCTGCAGCGAGCCAGAGGGCTCGCAGCAATTCCCATTATAAATAATATCGGCATCCCCGCCGGGCCCTGACAGCGAGCGGCGCTCCAAGGGCGCCCGGCCAAGCGGAGAAGGGACTTCTTCAGGAACGGCGGAGCTCGCTGGTGCTGCCACTGCAAATCCTGCAGGGCCGAGGGCTGGCAGGAAGAGGAGAGAGCCAGGCAAACGCTGGGAGCATTCCTCTGATCGCACTGGAAAATGTCTCTTGGCGTGGCCTGCGCTTATGTTGCATGACAATGGGGTTTTTTTGCGAATAACCTAATCAGTGAGCTAATGGGCAGGAACCGGTGGTTTTTAAGAGAATGCACTAATGAGTGAATTCCCCAGGATTCAGAGTCTGGCCATATAAACCCTGTTTAGCCTGGACAGTGACCTGGCATCCATACACATTTCATCAGGACGCTGATTTTGAATTGTTTTACAAGAATCTTTCGCAATTAAAACCACAACCCCAGAGTCCTCCTTCGGCTGGAGAGGCCGTCCCCCAGCACCCGGCTCAAAGCAGCTTGGTCATCAGATTGCAAATTCTGGCCAAGAGGCAAATTAAAGCCTGTCTTAGTTTGTACTAAGAGAGAAGAATGCTGATTCTTGGGCAATTTGCAACTGGGAACGATGACATTATCACTCAAATATATTCATTACTGCGTATCAGTGATCCTGGTGTAGCTGACACTGTTCTGGCCTGGCTGGCCGTTCTCTCAGCAGCTACACTATTTCAAACCAGTTGATAAGAGCCTTTACCTTACTGGTATGTGGGTAAAAAACTGGTTTTCTAATACTTTTTTTTTTTTCTTTTTAAATAGTTTTACCACGTTTGTGACGGCCCCGGGTTGTCAGTGCTGTGCTTCATGCGCTACGACATCCTGGAGTACTTCAGCATCTACGGGACAGCCCTGTCCATCTGGGTGTCCCTGATGGGTAAGAACTGCTCTGTTGTGGCTCCTGAGAGCCCCAGCGCTGGCAGGAAGGGCTGGATTTGTCAGCACGGCCGGTGGGACGGTCAGTGGGGGCAGCCCCCAGAAATGCTGCTCCCTCTGAGCTGCCACTGAAAGTGTCCTTTGTGGAAGTCACTCTGTGCTGAGGATTAATCCAGTTTTGTATCATTAACACCTTGGAAAGCCGTTGTAATCCGTGGGGCCTGTGGCCTCAGGATGTGGAACTGTCCTGAGTGGTGGCTGGGGACGTTTTGCTGCTGGAGACAAAGAGCTGTGGCACCTGGTGTTGGTGTTGGTCGGGTGTTCCTCTGCCTGCACCAGCTCTCTCACACGTCCTTACAACAGCAGGATTGTCTGCTTCAAGTGACAATAACACTCTGGCAGCCTCGTGCTGCAGTTCAAGGCAGGACAAGACTGTGGCACGACTGAGTTTGAAACCTCATATACCAGGGAATTTCCCGTTTCTCCTCGTTTTCCCCATACTGGGCCCATCAGCTTGTCTTGCCTTATGGGTGCTAAGAAATGCAGACTCTGCCACTTCCCTTGGCAGCATGAGGATCAAAGTGGTTTAGTCAAAACAAATATAACTTCCTGGTTTACCAAAAGCCTGGGCTGGGCTGACGGGAATATTAGATCTGCTTAGAAAAAGCAGAAATTTATTTCACTTCCTTTTTACTATAAATCCCACCCCTTGCCCTGTTATTGAGTTTTCCTTTTCCCACATTCACTTCACTCTCTTTTTCTTCATTTTGTTCCTTATTTGCCACCGAGACGAAATACAATAGAAATGGGGGGGAAAAAAAAAAGGAAGACAAAAAGTTCAAACCTATCATTTTCCCATTTTGTCATCATGATTTTTGGAAGGATGTGAGTATTGCTGGAGGGAGAAGGGAGCAGGTTCAGGGGGGAGAAATATTCCGACAGCAAAGATTTTGCTCGAAAATTTGGACCATTTCTAACCAGTGCCCGCTCCAGCCAGAGTCCCCATTTCTCCCCACGATGAGCTGGGGTCAGCACTCTGACATACAGCCCCAAAACGCCCACAGGACTTTCCCCTCTGCTCCTCAGGGCTCCAGGGATGGTGCAGGACCTCCAGCTGGGATGGGGGTTCCTGCAGCCTCAGAGCCCAGCACGAGCCGGGTTAGCATCCCTCAGCTGGGCAGGTTCATCCTGTGGGGATGCAGCAGCATCCCCCTTCCAGGGCACGCAATAGGATAAATTCTCCATGCAGGGAGAAATGTGTGGGGAAAGTCTTCCCCTTAGAAATGGCCCTGTCCCCTCAAAATGTGTGTCCCAAGGGGGCTCCCCCTCTGCTCACGGCAACCCAGTGCTCTCTCTGCTCAGCTAGAAAAGGCAGCGAGGCAAATCGCTTCCAAAGGGCACTTTCAGTGGATAACAGCAGTGTCAGGGTAGGTCAGAGCTGATCCAGACACTTTGGCTCCTTGCAGCAAAATTCAAATTGATTGCTTCATTACTGCGTTCAAAAACCTCGCGAAAAAATACAAATCCTGGACTACGAGGTTTAAAATATTGACCCACTGGGAAACAACAGAGATTAAAATGCGGACATTATCCCTTAGCCAAACTCCCTATAAAAGCACGATCCAGGGACATGGAAGGTGTGGTGACTGAAGCCCAGGGAAGCCTCTCGCTGTGGCTTGTAAAGCCCGAGCGCACATGTGCGGACGCAGACCCTCGGGCAAACTTCCCGGAATGCAAATCCAGGACAGCCATAACACAGCTGTGCAAGCTGGAAAAGCATGGAGCCCACTGGGATCCATAACTTTTATCAGTTATTACCCCATTCTGTGCTAAACAAAAGCCTCTAATAATTTACTCACACTGGCGACTTCCAGCTTGCAAACCCCAGGCAGGTGCCGGCGCGGCCGGGCAGCCGGGACCCCATCGCAGCAGCGGGGGGGTCCCACTGCACTGGGGTGATGGAGCCTGTGCCAGAGCGAGCTGGCAAGTTTGGGAAGGCTGGAGATGCAGGATGAACTCAGGAGATGATTGGGGGCTCGCTGGGCATGAGGGTCTTTGCAGTCGCCTCTGAATTCTGGGTCAAGGAAAAGGGAAGTCATGGAATCATAGGGTGGTTTAAAGTTGGAAGGGACAGTAAAGATCATCTTGTTCCACCCCCTGCCATGGGCAGAGACACCTTTCACTATCCCAGGTTGCTCCAAGCCCTGTCCAACCTGGCCTGGAACACTTCCAGGGACTGGGCAGCCACAGCTCTTCTGGGTAGGGAATTTCCTTTAAGCTTCCCTGTGCACCACTGAAATAAAACCCCTACAATCCCCTCCTAGACCCACCCCTCAGATGCCTCAGGATGGTTTGCTTAGCCCCATGTGCCTCAGTTTCCCCAGCAGTGCAACACGAGAAGGGCAAAGCAGACACGGATGGAATGCTGAGGGTCTCCAGGGCAGGTGGGACAGACCCCAGGAAGGCTTTAGGGGAGCAGCTGGAAAAGGGGGGTGTGAGCTGATGCTCCCTGTGCTCGGTCCCTCAGCCCTGGCAGAGTTTGACGAGCCCAAGAGATCGACGTTCGTCATGTTCGGCGTCCTCACCATCGCCGTGAGGATCTACCACGACCGCTGGGGCTACGGCGTCTACTCCGGCCCCATCGGGACGGCCGTGCTGGTGATCACCGTCAAATGGGTACGTGGGGCAGGGCACCCTTTGTGGGGTGCTCCTGGTGGGGAAAGGGCTCAACCCTGCACGGAGGAGTCCAACCTGTGCCAGTGATTTGCTCCTCAAAGCCCAGCTCTCAGTCTCACAGTGATTTCTGCTTTAACCTGAGCAGAAGGCAGGCAGACAGCAGCCATGGTGATAAATGCCAGATTCGATCGGTCTGAGCCATCTACCACATCTCCTGTCCCTGCATTTCTAATCAGGAGGAACGTATTTATGGAGTTTTTACAGCTACTCAGAGGCAGAGGGATCTGGTAAACCGCCCCAGATCTGGGGAAGATGTGGATAAAACACAGTGATAAAGTGGGGAGGAATCTGTCTGCAGTCTGCCTGAATCCAGCTGGGACAGTCAGGCAGGGTGCTGCAGTCTGTGCCCCACTCACAGCATGTGCTGCAGACCCAGCTGGGAGTGGGGTGGGGAAGCCACTGGCAGGAGTGATGGGATAAAAATTGCAGAAAGATGATGCCGAGCATCGTGGAAATACAGTGGTGCAAATCCCAATTATAAACTGTCACTAAGCCAGCAGCTAAAAGCAAGTGGCCACCATGGGCACGGGATGGGCAAGGAGGAGACTAAGGCACGGGAGCACTCTGCAGCCTCCAGTCTGCAGGTGCTGTGCTGGGATCTGCTCTCCCAGAGACTGGGTTTGTGAGGGCACACACTCCGTGAGCTGGCTTTGGGGCTGAATATTAAAAATAAAAAAGTATTATTATGAGGAATGAGGGTGGAGCAGCCAGCTAAATCCAGGTGAATACACTTGGTGTGCTCTCTCCTTCCTGCCAGCTGCAGAAGATGAAAGAGAAGAAAGGGCTCTACCCCGACAAGAGCGTCTACACGCAACAGATCGGTCCCGGCTTCTGTTTCGGGGCGTTGGCGCTGATGCTGAGGTTCTTCTTCGAGGTACCTGTGTGCACACTCACCCTCCCTGGCTTTACGGGGTGTAAGGGACACCACCAAGAGAGGAAACCTCCCCCTCCACGCCACTGGGCTGCATCCAGCCTTGGACAAAACCCAGCTCAGGCATGGGGCTCCAGGGTTGGCACGTCCTGCTTGGGTCCCTCCGTGCTTGTCCCCATCCCAGCCCCTGGTCCGTTCAGGGCAGCGTCACAGCAGGGTGATGCTTGGTCTCTTTTTCCCCCTTCAGCGAGTCACAAGGACACGGGATGTGCTTTCCTCAGGCACACGTGGTCCTCAGAATGGCTTTGTCAAGTGCGAGCAGGGCTTTTTGGAAACCGGGCACGGGTGACTTAAGGACACCTCGCAGCGACGCGGCAGGGACTGGATCCGACCCAGGCACGGCCGGATCCAGAGCTGGCTCACGCCAAAGAAAAGACTCTCAGTGACTCCCAGGGGCACTTGATCCTGTGTTTATACCCTCCTGCTCCCGCCGCTGGCCAGTCCCCCCGTCCTGCTCGGAAGGGTCCGCGTGTCCCGCCGGGCAGGTGATAACCCCCCGACACAGCTGCCGGCTGTGCCTGCGCTCAGCCCCGCCGCTACGGCTGCTCTGTGCTTTGGGAGCTGCGAGATACAACCTCACAGGCATCCCCAAGGATTATTTTTCAAAGCATTTAGTAATTGCAAATTCTAGCAGAACATAAAAATGTCACTTAGCAGAAGCCGCCTCCCCGCGCGCCCCGGCCTCGCCGCCGCGTCCTTTGCAGGGTAATGAAACACTTCATTCAAGAACTGGGAAATGTGCAAATTAGAACGTGTTAAATCCACTTTGCTTTAGGTTTAGTTTGTTGTTTTTTTTTTTTTCCACTGGAAATCCTTTTTTCTCTGACAGCAAAGGGAGGCAAAAGGTTCAGGAATCTTTTTTATTCCCTTCCTTTTGGCTACTTGTAGAAGTTTAACGTTGAGCACCTCACGCGAGCCCCCGGCCCCGCTTCTCCCGCTTCTCACTGCGCTCTCCCTGCCTGCAGGAGTGGGATTACACCTACGTGCACAGCTTCTACCACTGTGCCTTGGCCATGGCCCTCGTGCTGCTGCTGCCCAAGGAGAACAAGAAGGCTGGCAGCGCCGGGACCCCCGCCAGGCTCAACTGCTCCACGCTCTGCTGCTGCGTCTGAGCCCCCGGGCACGCCGGGCACGCGTGTTCCTGCTCCTGGGGTGATGGAGGGCTGCAGCCAAAAGGAAAATGCCTGCCTGCTGGGTTTTCCTCTGCACATCGGCATCTTTTCCCACCAGCTCGGTGCCCACTCTGGGATTTTCTCCCCTGGGAAGTTTTCTGAGTAACCCAGTCTAGTGGAAGGTGTCCCTGCCCACGGCAGGGGGGTTGAAAGGAGATGGGCTTTAAGGTCCCTTCCCACCCACCCTGTAATTCACCTTTCCACCGTCAGCCCTAGCAGGGTTTGCACTTCTGGTTTGGTACATATCCCTATTCTCCCAGGAGGAGCACTCAGCTGGGCTGTGACCTGTCCCCTGCCCCAGGAGACCCCTGCACTCCCAGGCCACGTCACCTTCTCCTGGGCTGTCCCTTGCACTGACCTGGCAGGACCCAAATTGTCCCCTCCGTGCAGGTTTGCCCAGCCTGAGCACACAAAGCTTCGTTTGCAATACCCAGTTAACAGAACCTGTATTTTTTGTGAGATATTAACTATTTTATTTATGCATTCTCTTGGTGTAAATAATATATACTAACAAAGACCCTGCCAGCGTGCAACGCCAGCGTTTCTTAAGCGGGGCGGGAAAATTTCCGGCTCCACTCAGCTCAGTCGAGGGCAGATGCCAGTTCCAAAGCTGGGCTCTGGGCACGGCCACCACAGCCCCTCGAACCCAGAGGGACCTGCAACACTGGGCACTTTGTCCTTGCAGACCTGCAGGCGCAGGCAGCAGGTGCCTCATTGGTATGGAAAGTACATGGAAAATGAGAGGCAGAGAAAAGAAGCTCCTGGAGGGAGTGGGGAGGGCTGTAAGCCTATAACATCTCCTCTAACAGACTATTTACTATAGCAGAAGTGTATGATTTATTTAGACTGTCTGGGAAAAAGGCCAAGACTATATGTCATGGACAATTAGAGCGGTATTGATATACAGAGATGTCCACAGAAAGCCCACATTAAGCCTGGGTTCCTCTGGAAGAGAAATCCACCCCAGTCATTCATCAGAGCAACTTCCTGCGACGGGGCAACAACCAAAACTGAATGAGCTTCCAACAAAAATATAAATGAATTATGAACCCCCAAGCATCCAAGAGTCACTGGCAAGCGGTGGCACAGCTGATGCAGCTGCACGCAGAGGCAGAGCTAGCAAAGAGCTTTTCAAAGGGTTCCCCGGCACCTAAACCAACACAGCTCCGTCCCTTCCCAGCATCCAGCCCCCGGGATGTTTACAGGATGCTCTCAGGGTTTGCGTGCAAGGCTTTCCTCGCTGCTTGCACGCTACTGGAGCGCTTTGCTGTGTGAGGGCTGCTCAGGGTGGCCCCAAAAAACAGGCCCGAGTGCTCTGATTCAGAGGGCAAGAAGCAGCTCAGCGCTGCCTGCAAGAGATGCCTCTGGGGGTGCACTGCTGCCTCCCGAGGGGCCACCCCCATGGGCCTCCCACGGCCACGCCGGCTCTTCCTGGGTGTTTGTCACCCCAAATGCAAATACTCACCCTCCCCAGGAGCCTGACCAGCAGTGCCAGCAGCCTCCAGCGCTTGCTGCAGCCACTGATCAGAGTGGCTCACCCCACCGGCTCATTTTGGGACTGTCTGGTCCCTCCTGGGCTGCAGTGACAGGCACAGCCCTGCTGCAAGCCCTGGGGACACGAGCAGCGTGGGCATGGTGAGAGCCTGCTGAGGGTCCAGTGCTGGGAGGAGGGCACTGGGTGACCACAACACCCAACTGGGGCTGAGCGTGAGGGACCAAAGGTTGGCAAACCCCATGCAGACAAGGAGGGCGCGTTACCTGCGCACAAGCTGAGTGGATAAAACCTCCTGCTCCCACCTGCCATGTACCCAGCTGCAAAAAAAACCCCAAAGCTGCCTTGCACACAGCAAAATCTCAAGCAAGGTTTGCTTTGTCCCCTCCTCTCCCTGCTGATGCCCCAGGGCGCTGCTCCAGCAGTGCCAACCATCCATCCCTTCGCACCCCAGTGCAGGACCAGCACCCAGCCTCGGGGCTGAACCACACCTGGGCACACCCGCAGGGTCCCTGCCCTGGCATCAGCCCCGAGCTGAAGGCAGCACTGGGCACCCCGACCCCGCAGGAAGGTGCAGGGCTGGATCCACTACCCCAGGCAGGATATCCCCTGCAACACCAGTGCAGGGGAATATTATAAACATCTACAGCAACGTAGACAAAACAGTCTCTTGTAACCTTTTAGCGCTGCCGAGAGCTTTGCCTGTAAGAGCTCTTGAGCCCCTGCCAAAAACTCTGGCTGTTTTCATAAGAGTAGGTGTTTTCGTCTAAGGTGCAGTCTGAGTGCTGTGACCTTTGTCATGTCTGCTACTGAAATTTCCTGCTTCTCTGTTATTCTCTTCTTTGGTAAGACGATATGAAACCCAAAACTTTTATTGCCCCTTTTAAAGTGTCTTTATAGCTCCCTGTCTACTTCATATACTGTCTTACTCTCCAGTGCTGGGATATTACTTATGGGATCCGGGCTTGATGCTGCAAAAAGCATTTGGGTTTCACTAAGCCCAAACCGCCTGGGCTTTTTTAAGATCAGCCAGAGGGGGGGAAGAAAGAAAAGACAGAAAAAAGGAAAAAAGGAATGAGAGGGGAGGGACCGGGCTTTCCGCTCCGGCATCTGCTACCAGCGCAGCCTCCCCCGCCTCTGCCAGGCCTCCCCGGGCACAAAACCCAACATTTGCTTTGTGTCTGGGTCAGCATGGGGTGCCCACAGACCCCGTGAGGATGGCATTGCACAGCATCTCTTCCCCTGCCAGCTGTGCCCTGGAGCTGGCAGCTCAGATGTGGCCGGACAGCACGGCCGGTGCCAAAGCCGGTGTGCAGCAGCTGGGGCACATCTGCCCTGGAGCTGGCACTGGGGGAGGCCAGCCCTGCTTGCGGGGCTCCCATGCACCCCATTTCCCAGCCCAGCTCTGGTATCAGGACAGACACATGAAGGATGTGTCCCTAGGGAAGGGTTGTGGGTGCTCCATGCTCCCAGTCCCGTCCCTCAGGCTGTGGAGCATCAACTCCACTCGGCAGAGACCGTGGTCCCAGGGATCCCAAGGGATCTCTGCTCCCTCCTCAGCATCCCCACCGCAGTGGGAGCAGGGGCCTCGCGTGCCAAAAGGGAGAGGGCTGGTGGAACTGTCCCCTCCACAGGGACATTCCCCCACTCTTGCCTGAGCCAGGGCTGGTGGAGAAGGGAATTAGGACCTACTCCTGCTGGAGGGGAGGCTTCCAGAGATGTCTAGTCAGGCTCAGTGCCAGCTAATCTTCCAGGCAAACTTTATCCAGATCCTTTTGGCTGCAGAAAGTGAAAAACCAGCCAGACCCAAACATAAAAGCCTGGTTTCTGCTGCCAGCTGCATGGGGCACTCCAGAAAAGGCCTTATCACCATGCGATTTCAAGAGACGGCTTCAGGTTTTTTCCACACGCTGCTCTTCCCCCCTCACCCTCCCTCCGTCATTCCTCCACACATGTTCAAGTGTTGAACCCAGCCAGGTCAATGCAGATGGTGGGGCCAAGGTTTTCCTTGTACCCACTTTGAAGCCCTCAGGCCCCAGTGGCACCACCCCACTTCAGAGAGGGCTGTTGCTCCATCCTGAGGCACCACGAGTCCATCGGGAGCAGCCTCCTTCCTGGAATTGCCAAAGAAACCAAAGTTTCCCCTGGAAATTCAAGAGTGGTGGTAGGGGCAGGAGCTCTGTGGGGAGTCCAAGGGAGAAATCTTACCCTGGAGTCCTCCATCACCCTCCAGCTCTGATGTGCCTATGCCCTGTGAGAGGGATAAATCAGGTCTGCAGGGGCTAAGGGCAGTCACCAGCCGTGTCCTACACAGCCCTGGGGCTCCACAGCCCTGGGACATGGTGCAAATGCACTGTGAGAACCCAGCCTTGTCCATCCGCCTGGAAAAAAGGGGAGATGGAGCAAATGAAGCACCTATGTCGGACCACTTGGTATCTCTCAGCTTCGCTCCAGCTATCCCAGCCTCAGTGAACATCCTTTTTGGGTGTTCAAAGAAGGTCTCCTGCTCTTCTGAGCAGCCAGAAGGCACACGGGAGAAGCAGGGTGGAGTTAGGGCAGATGTAACCACGGGAATCAGTAAAGTGGTACCTCCTGCGAGGGTGCAAAGCTGCCTAACCCAGCCCTAATGAGAGGAAAAACACATTAATGCACCAGGATTCTGCTTAAAATGCCATACAATGGTCCAGCACTTCTCTCTTCCCTCCTATTTCCTCTCAGCAAGATTCCCAACCAAACTTCCCAGCCCAGTTTTTGCGGGCAGGGCAGCCCCACCTGGCAGCACCGGGGTATTTTTGGGGCACTGCAGACAGACTGAGCCACCCAGCGCCGGGGTGTTTGTGGGGCACAGAGGAGCTCAGCTGCAGCACCACAGAGAGCCTGGGGTCCAGCAGGGAGACCCTCACACTCTCCCAGGTGTCCTGTCCCCCCGGCAGCACCGGACACGGCCGCGGCCGCGGACTCAACCCAAGCGGCCAAACCCCAGCGCGGGGCAGGGCAGAAGCGGCACAGCCAGGCCCTCTCGGCCCTTCCAGGGATGCTTTCACCGCTGCCAAATCCCGCTCCAGGCCCGGGTTCGGTGTCTCCAGCCTCCGCGCTCCTCCGGCGGAGCGGTCCCGGGGAGCGGCGGTCCAAGGTTTTCGGTTTAGGCCAATCTCCCAGAAATTCTGTCATCATGCAGTGCATCACGCACACTCCCGGATCCGCATTACACAGAGGATGGCTCCGCTCCAGCGCCTCTTAAAGTCAGTGGAAAAACCCTCCCTCGCTACGATGGGAGCTGGCTCGGGCCCTGTACGATCTGACAGATACCATGGAGTTGTTTTAAGCTGGGAATATCTCGTGGCCCCAGAGTTTCTCCTGGAAAGGGACAGGGCAGGGGGTCTGCAGAGCGGGTGCTCCTGAGGAAAGCTCCCGACCTTGCTGCCGCCTTTCAATGGGCGTTCAATGAGCCGTCGTTATCTGATCCACGTGCTCCAAACGCAAGGAAACCACTCGGGTTTCCAACTGCACACACCACCTGATGCTCATAAAAAGAGCTGATGTGTCTGGGAAGCCCCAGACCCAAAGAAACATTATTTAAGTGGGGGGGGGGAAAAAGTCAATTACACTTTCAAAACACCCCTGTGGGCAGACAGGGATGGTGGCTGCTCTCCCCTGCTCTCCTCTGGTTTTCCATCGAAGCAAATGTTCACTGATAAAACTCACAATCTCCTTATAAAGGCAGGATCGTTTTGCCTGTAAAAGGGAAGGTTTGGGGGAAGTTTTACACACGTCTCTGCTCTCTTTATGTCTTTATTTGCATTTTCATTTCCACAGTAGTGGAGCTAATCTGAACGGAGCAGGAGCGAGGGCCCAGGTTACAACCCAAGTATCAGGTAGCACCTTCACATCTGGAAGGGATTTTGACACAACTTCTCCCAGACTGTTACAGACAGTTTAAAAGCAAAATCTGATAAATAGCAAATGTTTAACAAGTCAGTAGGAAGCTGCATTCGCAAGAACATGTGGCTCTAGCCGGCCTAGCACCGCCGCACGGCCGAGGCCCTTCAAACGCATCCGCACGCATCCCCGCAGCACGCGGCCAGGGGCTGCCGGGCTCTGCCCCGGCCCAGGCTCGGTTACAGGGGGGAGGATTAAACACAGATGTGTCTTTGTACGGCCAGACATCTCCAGCTTCAAAGCCTGAGAGGGTCCCGAGCCTCCCTGCTTTGGTGGTGAGGGACTGGTTTCTCCTGCCCGGCCTAAACCGAGCCCCGTCGGTTTTCTGTGAGCCCCCAGCCTTGTGTTTATGGTGGGAAGAGGACAAAGGGAGCTGAAGAGCCCAGGAAGGTGCCACAGAACCTGTTGTCACAAAGCTGCTGGTGTGCTGGGCACTGCTGCCCCTGTCACGGGAGGTTTTGGGGCTGTGCTGACCGATGAGACCCCACTCAGGTCACTGTGCTGATGGTCACGAGCACACAAGGTCTCACCCCGATTTTGCACAGCTTGGGATCCAGGAGGGCCCCAGTCCACAAGCCAGAGGTGGATTACACCCATTTATACCCATTTACACCTTTAAAACTCCTTTTCCATCCCCTGGGAGCCACAGCCTCCTCAGGACAGAGGTCACTGGCCACCCAGGCCATGCTCTCCTGAGGAAAAGTGCCACAGGAGGCGAAACATCCCGACAAAATCTCTCACAGTGTTGCAACCCTGCCTGGTTTGGGGCGACTTCATTCCCAAAATGTGGGAAGAGGCATTGAAATGGAGAGAATTATGCAAGGAGCGGGGAGCAGAGGGGGAGACAGAGGAATAAGCAATGACCAGGAAAACCACCAGAAACCCTCCAGGATGCCTGCCTATATTTACAGATAATGTGTCCAGCCCTCTTGCCAAGTCCCACTCATTTGGAGCCGGGCTCATGTTTTGGATTAATTTTAAGGCAGTTCCTAAAGCGTCTCACTCGCACAAGGAAGAATTTTCGCCTCCTTGGCCAAGGTGACCTTTAAAAAAATCTCACTCGCTATTTTTCAACCTCTCACTCATTTAAAATTGTCATCGCCCGGGTGCTGCGGGGGCACTCGGTGCAGACAGTTTGTGTTCTGGCACCCACCAGCCCCACAGAGCATCCTGGAGCGGGGTTGGGTTGTGAGGATGGGGGGCCAGGGGAGGATTCCTCTGCAAATCAGAGCCCTTCCCTCATCTGTGAGCATCACTCGACCAAGCACTGAGGGCAGAAATCGCCCCTCCTGTGCACCCACATCTCCCCACGCACCCACCACGGGCTGCTTTAAAGTTTTCCCTATGAATTCTTCCACACAAAGTCAGGTATTCGTGTTTTTCGAACTCAAATATTGTGTGGACACGTGAGTGTGCTCTCCAAACCGGTGCCTTTTGTCTGAGGAATTAAATCACAGACATTTCCCCCAAACTGTCACTGTCCCATTGCATGTGAGTTTTCTGCTCAGAGCCTCCCCAGAAGGAGCCACCTCCAGACGCGCCCCAGCTGCTCGGTCTCTGCTGGGAGGATTCATCCCAGAGGTGCCATTCCCATCTCCCAGCCACAGCACGGAGACAGTTTCGCAGCAGAAACATGAGAACAGTCACTCCCAAAACCTCCTCCCAGCCCACCTTCTCACCCAGGCATCTGCAGCATCCTAATCATCCCGGAATCCAAAGCACGTCCACGCAGGGATTTCAGATGCTTCCCATTTAGCTCCAGCATTTGCAAAATGCTCAGCCACTGACTCACGGCGGGCCAGGACAGCCACGGCCCTCACTGCACCATGGCAGCACTCAGTGCACCACCCCAGAGGGGGTTTTGGCCAAAAAGAAAGGGATTTTTGGAAACCCAGCAGCCCTCGGTGCCACACAGCTTTCCCAGCACACACAGGGGGAGCGAGCAGGATGTGGGGCAGAGAAGTTGCTGCTTTTTGCTGGTGATTCCACACTGGGGTTTTGAGGGAGTGATAGGAGCAATGGAGGGGAAAAGCACCGTCTGAGAGGGATTGGGAAGAAGGAGCTGCAGGGACACATCAGTGTGGGGATGCAGAAGGAGCAGGAAGGGAATCCAGGGGCTGCAGGATGTCAGGAGCCTCTCAGCTGCTGCTTGAACTTTTGGGAGCAAAACAGGTAGGGCCAGACACTTTCTTTCCCTCCCACCTCCAGCCCTGAAGATCAAGTGACAATAGCAGTGATCAGAAATTGTCCCTTTGGCTGGAAAAATATAAATCACAAGATCTCGCTGTTCCCTGCGACCAAAGGCACCAAAAGCAGCATGAGGACACCCTTCCCACAGCAGCTCTGCTACGTGAGCATCCCTCAGGCCCTGGGGGAACCCAGACACACAGAGGCAGCCACAAAAATGAGGCAGATATTTGGGGTTTCAGTTGAGCACGACCAGCAAGAAAAGTCGAGCTTGGGTTTGACTGGATTTGGGAGATGAAGATTTCGGGCAGCTCCGTGGTTTTATTTAAAGCAGTTCAACCATAACCTCGTCCCACGAGGGAAATGCAGAAATTCAAGGTGCCTCTTGTGCAATAGATGCTGCTCCTGCTCAGGCAGGTCTGGGATAGCGCTCAGAGTTTTGCTACATCCCTGTCCAGCCTAAAGGAAAGACCACACACAAAACGTTTTCAGGATGCCAGCAGCTGTGCACAAAGCATTTGGTTTACATTAATTATGTCTGGACAAAAAAAAAAAAATAAAAGGGGGAGAGGAGGCGAGCAAGCGAGCGAGGAGAAGACAGGAGGGATGCAGGGAGGCTTCTGCATCGTCCTGATAAGATCTGCTCTGATCCCACGTGGAGGTCACAGCACACGTCGGGTGTCTTAACACCCTCCTGCCACCCAGAGCAGCCCTGCACCGCCCCTGTGAGCACCTTGGGGGATGCAAAGCACAAAGAGAGCCTGTGATGCTCCCGAAGACCCCATGGGACCCTGTCCCCTGAGCTTTGCTCCCCGTTCTGCTTCCCTCTTTCTCCTTCTCTGAGCAGAAATGTTGCTGAGAAAGACCAGGGAAGGTACAGCAAATGCTGCTGCTGGCAGTTACCAGCGTGGGAAGCAGCACATGAGAGGGGAGAGTAAATTAAATTGGGGAGGAAGTGGATGGCAAGAGGAGTCATTAAAAACAGGAAAATGCCCTTTGTTCCGCAGCTGTGCAGAAACCCCAGCAGAGGCTGAACAAAGCCCTTCCCCATCTCCTCTCAGGGACTGCTGCGAGCAGTGGGGACTCTGCAGGGTCAGGAGCTGCCACCCCCCAGGGATGGACACCCTATACCAGCACAGACCTGTGGGTCCCCTGCCCCCTCCCCGAGGGCAAAGGAGCCTGGTGAGGTGCAGGCTGAGCCTTCCTTGGGCTTGAGCAGGCAGCAGCAAGGCTGGATTGATCAGATCCCCACAGAGGAAAACCCAGCACGAAGACCCCACGATGCTGCTCACTGTGGGAGAGGAAAAATCCTGGTCTCACCTTGGGCTGCAGCAGCACCACCCCACTGGCCCAGCCGCACACAGAGGGACATCCAGCCCCCAGCTCCCACCAGCAAACACCTGCCTGCAGGGGCTGGGCTGAGGGCCCACAAGAAGCTGCCTGTGACCTCCAGCAGCTGCACCCCTGCCGTGCCCTGCACACCTTCCTGCCGCACATCCCCATCCCACACAGCCTCCCTGGGCTCTGTGTGCCCACGGGAGTCCCTGAGCAAGGACCTGGCTGTGACAGCAGCTGCACAAATCCTCGGTACATTCCCATCCCCCAGGAGCCAGCAGCCACCCAGCCAGGTCCTGCTGCAAAACAAGTGATGTCAGGTGGCAGCACTGCCAGGCGCAGGCAGCTGGAAGAGCTGTGCTGCCATCCCAGAGAGCCACAGAGGTCAAGCCCCTCCCTGGCAGCAGCTGCCCCCTCCCAAAATCCGCTGCTCTCCGGGGCAGCCTCGCTGCTTGATGAACTTTGGCGTTGCAGCAGCGGCGTCTCGGGGGGCCCAGCCTGCGCACGCCAGAAGCTGGACTGACCCATGTCAGAGGTGATTAATTTATCAGGCTTTTGGCACCCACTGCTCCCCGCCAGAAAAACAATATCCCGAATTCCAGGCCCTCCCGCCCAGCAGATGTGTCTGCGGCCAGGGCGGCCGTTCCAGCCCGGCGAGCAGGAGCCGCCGCGGGGATGCAGCGCCCGAGGCTCCCGTGGTGCCGGCTGCTTCCCCATCCCCGCTGGGAATCCGCGGGAGAGCCTCCTCCGGGAGCAAAGCCCGGGGGGTTTGTGCTGGGCTGCCACGCCGGTGGGTCCAGCCTCTCACCCTGCGGCGTGGCCGTGCTGCCAGGCCACCGAGGAGGACCAGGATGGGCGCTCAGTGATGATGGGATGTCACCGAGCCGAGCCGTCCATCCCGAGGATGAGCAGCACCATCGTGTCACGGCACTCGGCAGCCCTCGGAGCTGCCCGGCATCGGGAGCGTGTCTGGGTTTGAACCAAGCAAGCGCTGATTCCGGCCTAATTAAATTAGCATTAATCTGTTATCATCAGGAAAACACGCCAGGCCTTGAAGGGACAGATTAACGAAGTTGTTGTCGTTAGTGGAGAGGGTCAGAGGACGGGGATGGGGCACAGCATCGCTGCGGGTGCTCGCTGAGCCCTGAATTCTCCGTCCCTGCCCCTATCAGGGGTTTAAAGCAGGAAATCAAGAGGGCAGTGATATCGTTCAGGGGCAGCAGAGCACTCGGATGTCGGGCAGCCAAGAAACAGGAGATTTTTCACCCTCTCCCCCCACTCTGCTGCCTCCCCCTGGCTTTCCGAGGAGGGATGGGAGCCCCTTTGGAGCACAGGAGCAGCCAGTCCCTCTGCCTCCCGGCACTGGCCATGGGGAGACCCGCTCCTGGCCCAGCTCTGAGCTCGCCCTGACGTCAGGGTGAGGGGTAGAGAGGGGGGGACACGGGCAAACAGCCTATTATTTATCCCCAAAAGGTCACCGAGCACCTTGGAAGGGGCTGGAGCTGGATCCCCACGGCCCGGAGGGGGCCAGCGCCTCCTCCAAGGAGAGGTTTCACAATTCATCTCATTTGCTCGCTGTGGCATTTTCATCACGGTAGTTCGACTTATGCAATTACATAAAAAACATCTAATGAAATCTCGGTGACACAAAACATGAACGTTTATATTGGCCTCCCCGTGCCGCGGAGTTGATCTTGGCCGGGCCGTCCAGACAGACATTCTGCATTCTTCAGAGATTAAGCACTGAAACGCTCCGGAGAAACCCAGCTGCCCGCTCCCCCTGCAGCCGCGCCGCTAATTCCAACCACATGCTCGCCGGCCGGGAAAAGGGAACGCGTCCCTTACACACACACGGGCACTGCCGGCAGCCGGCCCGGCACCCCCGGCACCCTCCGAGCGCATCCCAGCCGTGAGCACTTGTGGATATCCCTAAATAAACAGCGCGGCCAGGCTGAGAGCTCGGCGGGGAGCGGGGAGGAATAAGGCGCTGCTGTGGGATTGTTACGGAAACACGAGGAGGAATGGGTAAACTGGAGTCGGGAGCCCGACCCTGCCCGTGCCACACCTCGCTGGATTATCAGCCTGGGAGATCAGGCTCCAGAAGAAATCCATGAGCCCGAGAGGCTCTGAGCAATGGAACCCTCATCCTGGTTTGGTTGCCACCTCCCCACTCTAAAAATTCTTCCGCGTCCCATTAAAATTAAGCTGATCTTTAAAATAAGGGAAAAAGAAGGGGAGGGTGAGGCATGGAGGGCAGGGAGTTTGTCCTCAACAGCACATGGAGAGCTGGGCAAGGAGTGGCAGCCCTTGGGGTGGGGACAAGGGGAGCAGATACCCCACCCTGATATTGCCACATCACCCCTCAGGTGTGAGCGAGCCCTGAGCTGCCCCAGAGCCACAGCCAGGTGCCACTGGGTGATGCTGCTTGTGGGTGGCCATGGCACTGCCGAGCAGAGCCAGCTCGCTGTCACCAGCCAGCGCAAATCCCTGCTCTCACCGCGGCCATTCCCGCGCTTTAAGGCTCAGGGCAGTGCTTCCACTGCAGATCCCATCCCCGTGCCCGTTGCATCCTGAGGAACGCAGCTCACGCGTGGACAGGCTGTCCAGAAAGGCACCTGTCACACCAGGTGACAGCACCAGAGCAGAAGCCACCGCAGCACTGCTTGCAGCGCTCCAAAGCCCGTGCAAGCCCTCACCACTACCCCAGGACAAAGCCGGGCAGCTCCCAGCCAGCGCCAGCTCACACCACCAGCAGTTTCTCCAGAAACTGGGCAGTTCAGGGACAGGGACCAGCACTGGCTCGCTCAGATGTGGCCACCAGGCTCCTGCCCCACACCACTGACCGCAGCTGGAGCTCTTGGACAGTCCCAAACCATCCCTTTTGTGAGAACAGAGGGTTTGAAGCACAAAACCCACCAGCCCCAGTCCCTCGACCGGCGCCCTTGTTTTAAGGGCGGAACTTTTTGACATCCTACAAACCATCGGCAAAACAAGATGTCAGGGCTCAAACTGCTGCTGGCACCGGTCCTGCCAGGGCGTTGGAGGGATCCAGGAATAACAAGGGGGGGGTCAGTGAGCAGCAGCCCCCTCTCTCAGGCTGCAGCCAGGGCTCCGGCCCCGCGGGCGCAGCGGCCGCCTGCCCACACGGGATATCTGCAAAGGCTCCGGCTTTATCGCCCTGCACGGAAGGAGGAGGAAAGACTGGAGGTGGGGGTGGGGGGGGGAAGAGGGAGAGGAAAAATAGCCCCTTATTCCACTTTTATCAAGGAAGCATCCAGCCGTCCAAAAAATTTAATGTCATATTTTAGCAAGAAAAACAGCTGTTGTGGTACTTTAAGGCCCAGCATATTTTGGCCAGAGCTGCATGTTGTGGATATTGGCTGAGTCAAGGTTAGCTGTTAAAAGGCAGAAATTCTAGACCCATATGAAGAAACATCGCGTTCTTCTATATTCAGATAATATTTACTTCCAAGCCTGTTTTGTTTTGTTTTCTTCTCCCTCCTGGAGCGAGGCCTGGCCCCGGGGCTGTGGCTGCCCTTGGCATCGCCGCTCCCTGCGCAGGACAGAGCAGTTTGGGGGTGATGGGGGCAACGGGAAAAGCGGGAGAGGCTCTGCCTGGCATCTCCGACTTTAGCTTCACCCTCTGATTTCCAGCCCTGCCAGGCTGAGCCATGTCCTGTGCACAGGGACAGAGAGTGGGGCAGGAGCTGGGATGGGAGGTGGTGGGTCCATCCCAGCAGCACAGGCACTGACAGGGGGTCAGTCAGGTCCCCACGGTGCCACAGCAAGGATGGGGACCCACGAGATGCCACAGGTCTCATGGCACAGCAGCCACGGGCCTTTCACCACTGAGCTTGAGTCAAACTTCCATTCCTCCCAAGGGGGAAAAGATGCCAACAAATCCATGGCAGGAAAAGGGGGAGCAAGCAAGATCCCATGCCATCAACCCCCTCCTCCCCAGGAGGGGCACCTCTAGCTTGGGTAAGGTGCCAATATTAACCCCACAAACATTTAGTGCAGTTTTAACATGGTGCTTTGCAGCTTTATCTTTCTATAACTTTGTTCTGTCAGAGCAAACCTACTTTTAAGTGGTCACCCATTTAAACACCCGTATCCAACGCTGGGCCCCCAAACTGGGCACGCCCAGGCTGTCAGGGGACAGGGCCTGTCCCCACCAAAGATCAGATCCTTCCAGCTCCCACCTGTGCTGTGAGAGCAAACAGAGCTCCTGGGGCGAATTTCCACTGGAAATGAAGCCTCAAAACCCCAAAAAGAGGCCATGGAGCCCCCGGGTCCCCAGCCCCGTGCGAGCACTGTGCCACCCAGGCTGGATGTGACTCATCTTCTCGTAAAGCTGGTTTGCTAAGGAAGAAAGAAAAGCCTTTGCCCCGAAACAATTCCTCCGTGCCTGCCAAGCTCAGCAGGAGCAATCCACGCTGTCTCTGCTTCCCTGGAGCACCCCGCTGCGGTGCCACCTGCGGAGCCTGACCCTCATTCCCCTGCAGCTCCGGGGTTTTCCCCTTCCACTTCCCACCCCATGCCACGCCAAACCCTCTCTCCAGAGCCACCAAACACAGCCCCACATGGATCACTCAACCCAGATGCTTGGAGAGGGAAGGCTGCGGGTGAAAAAAAAAAAAAAGGAAAAAAAAAAAAAAAAAAGATTAAAAAAAAAAAAAGTCCAAGGTGGAACCGCAATGTTTATAAAATGGGTCACTGAATTATACATAAAAATATTTTCCTTGTGGATGCAATTACTTCCTGGACTTGTTATTCCACAGATGCTTAAGTTCGCCTCAAGCAGCTCCAATAAATGCTTTACAGTCTGCAAGATCAACAGTAGCAGCGCTGGAGCGGATTGAGCAGCGCTGGTTCAAATTTGTCAGAAAACCACACAGTGTTTTCATGCGCACGTTTCAGAAACCCAAACAAAACCATTCCCAACCGTCGTGCTCCCTTTCCTTACGCTTTTTAATGGCTTTCACATGAGCTCCTCCAGACACGGGCACAGCCCCAGGGGCTCCCGACACCCAAAAGCGCCAGGGACTGAGCAAGGGGTGCCGCCTCCCATCCCCGCTCCCGTATTTCCACGTCCCATCCTCCCGCGAGGTCCGGCTCAGCCGTTCAGGACCCGGGGGGCAGCGGGATGTGCAACGGGCTTAGGAGGCTTTCCCAAGGGAAATGAGTTTCGGGAGCACGGGGTCAGGCCTCCCTACCTGCGGCTGAGGGGGGTGACCGGGAGTTCAGGGGCTGCAGGGGACACGCGGCCTGCGGGGTTTGGAAGTGCAGGGACAACGGCCCCAAGGAGCCACAGCAAAGCTGGTGGGGAGGGAAAGGAGCTCCGTGGTGCCACAGGCTGGCTCTGAGTTAACTCCCACAGCAAGGAAACATTTGGGGTTTTTTTTTCTCCTCTATCCAGTCACAAAATTGAGAGAAACTCAAAGTAATGAAAACGCCTGAAGATTTTTTTAATGCATGCAGAACTTGCCCAAAGGCCCCTGAATAAAATCCTGGCCCACCTGGTGCACCTTGAGCTTCCAAAACTTCCAATCCACTTTGGTTTAATTGAAGATCTTTAGTGTCACTTTCAGTGAAACCAAATGGGAAAGTAATTGAGGGCTGAGGTGTTGGGGACACCCCAGGATCACAGGACAGGGCACTGTCATGCCATTAAAATAATGTAATATCTGCCCAGAAATGCTCCAGGTTCACTGCAGGACTAACAGGTGGCTGTAACAAGATTATCCCATTTACAGATCAGCAGCAGGGCAGAAATGTGCTCTCAGGTCTCTGCTTTCACTCCAGATTTCACCCACGAGATTTTCTGACAGCAAGATAAACAGGTTAAAAGGTGCCTGTAAAAATGGGCTTATCAGAAGCTCCTGATTCTCCTGCTTCAAGGGTGCAGCTGCCTCCCACTGGCCCTTGCATGGGAATCCCAGCTCATCTTGGCTTTTTTATAGGATACTGCAGCAGAGGGAAGGAGAAGGCAGCACCAGGTCTGCCCAAAGTCCCGAATTAGCCACAAAATAAAAAAAAAAAATTAATTCCTGCCCTGGATCCCAGCCAGGGGATGGAGCAATTCAGGAGATGGGGATGCAGTCACCAGCAAACAGCTGCGGGGTCTGTGGGTCCCAGGGCAAAACTCCAGGGAAACAGGCTGTGGCCAAAGGTGGGAAAAGCAGAAGCCCTGCACCTCACTCTGGGGATGGTCCTGACAGGCTTTTAAATGCCAAGAGCATTTTTCTTCCCAAGGCAAAGCAGCTGGGAAACACCACACAAAGGCACCCCACAGAATGCGGGGCTGCACTGGGGTCGGGCCCCACCCAGCTCCGGCTCCCTGAGCCAGCGGTGCCCAGGCTGGAGGGGTCAGACTCTGCCTCGAGGTGCGGTTTGGGGGCCATGGGCAGGACAGTGCAGAGCCTGGAGGCCCTGAGGCATCCCCCAGAGCATCCCTGGTACCCTGTGCAGCCGCTCCCCAGCTCGCGGTGTCCCCCGGGCCCAGCACCCCACACGGCCCCCCGTGGGCTCTCCCTGCCTGCTGGCACACTGCAGCCCCTCTGCCCCGTGCCCTGCCACCCTCCAGCCTCCCCAGCCCTGCTGATTTTGCCATTTGGAGGCCGCGGCCGCGCTCCAATGTGTTCCTCATTAGGAGGGGCAGACAGCCCAGCGCGGAGTCTGAGCCCTGATCTCCTTTCCAGTTGGTATCCGTCAGCAGATGTACGACAAGTGCTGGGATATTTTAGCGGGCATGTGTGGGACAGAGCCACCGGGGTTTTTTTTTTCCAGCCGGGGGGGATGGATAAAATGCCGTGGCTCGAGGCTGTGCCGCACGGCAGGTCCAGGGAGGGCAGCTCTGCTCTGGTTTATTTTACCAAGGGCTTTGTTGGAAGAAGTGGTGATGAAGTTAACAGCCTGTGAGCCGTAATTGGCTCACATTAAAGCAAGGAAATGATATGTTTTGTTTTGCTCTTTTTTTTTTTTTTCCCCTCCTTTTCAAATCATATTAAAACAGGCAAAACCCACACCGAGCCAAGGAAGGAGCAGGCAGCAGCTCTCAGGAATTTAGGGGGGAGATTTTTTGCCCCAAGTGTAAAGAAATCCAGCCCTTGCCATCAAAGAAAAAGTAATTTCAACTCCAAAATACCCAGCAGAAGTGGGCAAGGGAAGGGGAACCCAAAAAAATCCAGGTTGTGGCATCACAACGGGCACCACTCCAAAGCCTGGCCCAGCAGCTCCAACTGGACACAGCAAAAAAAAAAAAAAATAAATGCTTTAAAAAATTCTTCATCAAAATAATTTTATTTATCCTGCCACCTCCCAGCAAACACAGGGTGTCAAAAACCTTGCTGGTGCCTCTGGATGTACAGGATATTTCTTACACTTGTTCTTAAAATTCAATTTTTAGCCCCTGCGGCTGCATCCTGGCAGTGGCAGAATCATCGTCCCAAGGTCACAGGTCACTATCAGCCTCTCCAGCCTGCCCCGAGACATCCCTGCAGGATTCCCATGGACGTGCAGCCCTGTGCTCACCAAGTTTCCACCCATCCCCATAAACACCCAGCACCCAAACCCTACCTCAGCCCAGCACCGGGGCACTGAGAGCCATCAGGGCTCACCCCAGCTGGAAGCAGCCATATCCCAGCTCACCCTGCCCAGCTCTGGGTTTTGTGGAAAATCCAAAAGCATGGCATCCCTGGGGACACTCAGCCCTGCGTTTGTCACTGCACAGGTGGCCCCAGGCAAGGCAGGACAGATCCAAGGTGTGCAAGGACATCCAGGGCTCCCTCCCTCTCCCAGGAGCCAGCACAGCCCTGGGGACATTCAGGCTCCAGAAGAGTGTCCTACCCTGGCACTGCTCACACCCAAAGCTGTCACAGAAGTCACAGCGAGTGACAAAGCCATGACATGGCATAGCAAGGGCTGGAAACTCACAGCCTTTCCCCACGTCCCCTTTTTATCCGCTGTCCCCGTTTCGCTTGTACCCACAGCCACTGGAATTTTCAGGTCACGAGATTTTGTGTGACGTCAAAAAAAGCCCCACAAGTAGGTTAAAATAACTCGCTTCTGGTACATCCCCCACCCACCTGAAGGGCACACACACATCTCCCAGCTTATCCCAGCTTCTGGTGCATCCCCCACCCACCTGAAGGGCACACACACATCTCCCAGCTTATCCCAGCCCCTGGATTAGCCAGGAAGCAGGTTGGAAGCAGGACACCAAAACCCCTCACTCCAAGCATGGGCAGATGAGCAGCTCTTCCATTTGCATGGCAACAAGGAAAACCCCTCCCAAATCAACCATTTTCCAACTTATAAACAACAAAAAACCCCCAAATACCCTGAATGGGAAATTCTAGTTTTGTTTGGAAATGTCATTTCCAAACGGCACATGAGAAATCACACTCGGACCCAGCCTTGCTGACAGGCAAATATTTATCCCCACAAAATTTCCACATAAACCCACCCCTTTTGTCAGTAGCTCTGGACACTGGGAGCAGGGTAGGGAAAGGGAAGCCAGGAGGCACAGGGAGGACCAGCCCTGCCTGGCAGGTCGGAGCCACAGCGAACCCTTCTCAGATCACTGCGAGCTCCTCCAGCCTCATTCCAAGGCAAGATGCCGCCTTTTCCAACGCATTCACAGCAAGGATTTAGGATGATTTCAAAACTACTTGCACCTTTTTTCCAATACACGAGGCCCATGCCAGCCTCTGCTCCCAAAGCCCGCGGCACTCCATCATTCAGCTCCGTGTCGGAGCGGGGAGGATCCCGCCCCACACACATTTCTCAGTCTATTAGGCAGAGTTATTCCCCTGCTCTGTGTTTGGATACTTACAAAGCCATTACCATCCCTCGCATGCACATCCATCATCGGGCCTTCAAACTCCAGAAAGCCCCAAAAAAACTATTTTCCACTCACCACGCAGCCTGCCAGGCTCTGTTCTTCTACTCTGCGTTCCTTCATCCATCGAAAGACGTTTCAGCAAGTTCTGAGTCCAGCAAAATAAACAGATGGCAGCCTGAGAGGTGGTGATTTTCTGCTCTGCGGGGGGAGTGGGGTGAGGGATACAGCCAGGGAAGAGCTGAGCTCTGTCTGCCCGGTTGGAAAAGCCAACCTGGGCTCCAAGTGCCGATGCCCATGGGGAGCAGGATTCATTCTGCAAAGCCACGGGGTTTTGGAAAGCTGTGGGGGGAGTCCACGGCACCACCAGCACCACCACTCAGGAGTGCACCCAGAGTGCTGTGCCAGTCCCCACCTTCCCTCCACATGTCCCCAGCAGCCACCAGCCAGCCCCTTGCATGGCTCTGGAAACCCAGCACACGCTGACTTGCAAAGAAATATTTCATCATTGTGCCTCTGCACCGCCCTGATGGCTCCTCAACGGGGACCACGCTCCCCAAAATCACCCACTAAGCAGCACCGTGCTGCAAAACCCCAGCTCTGCTCCAGCCTCAGGGTGTGGGGGATGCAGAGAGAACCACCCCTGCCCCAGCCCAGGGCAAACCAGCCCCGGGGCTGCCCCGACCCAGCACACACACCGGGCATTCTTCCATCCTGACCCAGCACTCACCAGCTCAGACTCACAGCAAGATTTATGAAAGGATGTGGCCAGATGAGCGATAGAGATGGATAGCCCTGAGGAGTGACTGATTTCTCCCTTACAAGGGGGATAGAAATTAATTTATGAATTGGGTTTGCTGAGTTGCCAAGTGGCTTTGATGCTGGCTATTTTTTTGCATATGTTCGTGATCTATCTCACAGCTGTCGGGGAGGGGAGGAAGGTCCTGGGGAGCCGGAGCAATGCATCACTCGGCCGAGGCAGCCAACAGCTCTCAACAAAACCAGACTGCCCTTTAATCAGCCAGGGGTTGCTCTGCTGCTTGCCCAAAGTGGGCACCTCATCCCTCCCCAGTTCACCCCGGAGCTGCTGTTTGCTGCAGATGTGCAGGAGCTGCCTCCATGTGACAATGGCCAAGCACAGCCCACCAGAGACAACGCTGCCACTGAGGCTGCTTGCACCTTACCCACCCCTTGTCTGTTTTGGAAGGACCCACAGCGAGTCAGGGAGATGCGGAGCAAGGCAGTGGATCTTTTATTCCTTACCAAAAACGTACTTTTAGAAAAAAAAAAACCCCAAAGCTCAGCGCAAGGATGTGGCACAAGGACCTGTTCCACCACACCCGAGGGACCCCCTTCCCTCAGGGGACCCTCGGGGACAGAGGTGCCCGCAGGCTCCCAGAGAGCAGCACAGGCAGCAGCTCCCCCCGAGCCTCCCGGTGGTGGTACAGGTGCTTGGAGGGTTTTCAAGACACAAAGTAATTTCCTGCTTGAAGCAGTTGACAAATCTGCACAGAAACTGGAGAACCCTGTGTGTTTCAGAGAGATCTGACAGCTCCAGCTCAGGGCTCCTCTCCAACGCGCTTTTTTCCCCTAAATATAATGGAGGGAGGTTGGGAGGAGCACTTCCCTCTACCCCATGTCCAAGTGGCTTCAGGTTTAGGACAGATATTGTGTCCTGTGATAAGTGTGGTTGTCGGGGTGTCCTGTGCAGGGCCAGGAGTCGGACTGGGTGATCCTTGTGGGTCCTCCCAGCTCAGGATATTCTGTGGTTCTGATTCTGAGGGCCTGCAGTGCCCACACACTGAGGAGGTGACCCAGCCCAAAGCAGGTTCCCATTCCCATCCCAAGAAACACTGGAGCCACCTCCAGCCTTCACTGCTTCCTTCCAAAAACAGGGCTATTTAGGGAAAAACCTTGATAATCAAATCACCACATAAACAGAGCAAAGCCACCGAACACACATTTATGGGCTTGATGGCTCTTGAGTTAAACATCATTTTGTAGCCAGAAACGTGAGAATTAAATCACCTCTGACCCAGCACTGCCACCGATTCCTCACACCCCAGCAGCACACAGCATCTCCCACAACTTCCCCTTTAGCCTCTGCACACAGGAAGCCCCCAACCCTTATCTTTGAGAGAGTCAAACACCCCAAGGAAGGATGCACAGAACAACAGATCCATCAGCACGTGTGGGTGCCTCTCCCCCACTCACCCCGAGCACGCCAGTTTCACATCTCTGCTCTAAATAAATCACTCCCAGCAGGAACCAAAACCCACCACACAAACCTCTCCAAGAGCTGGTGGGACCCTACACAGTCCCCCAAAAGCAGCAGCCACACAGTTCCACGATGGAGAGACCCAGGGATGAAAACCAGCAAACCCACTTCCTCCTCCTTGCTGACACCCACAGCAAAAACAGGGATCAGAGAGGAAAAAGAGCAAAGCCCTGACCCTGCAGCCACGTTCCCCAGCAAGCACCTTCATCCTCAGCAGCCTTTTAAACCCAGATGAGCCCAACCAGCATCATCCTGCAGCTCTCCACCCCCTCTGCTACAGCACTGGGCTTTGAGGGGCCCTTTTTTAACTCCTCATCAGGCTACAAAGCAGCTGTTTGGGGTGGAACAGGGCTCTGTAATGCAGTATTTTGCATTACAAACACTCGGTGTACCTGGGTTTGGGAAAAAGCTGAGGCCTGGAGAGTTAGAGAATAACTTTCTCAATCAATGGAAATCCATAACAGAATAACTTTCTCAATCAATGGAAATCCATAACAGAATAACTTTCTCAATCAATGGAAATTCAAATTCTTTAGGGAATTTGAAGAGGAAGGATGCTGCAAAATCTTATGGTGGAAGCCAGCCCAAATTCACGGAGCAAAGTGCATGCAAGGGAGAAAACTGGCAGTGTCTGCTGATGGAGGGGACCAGCTCCAGGTCTGTTGTGACCTCCCTGCTCGCACCAACACAGTGCTGGAAGTTTTTTGGATGAGCTGTCCTGCCCACGCCAATGTGTCCCCCAATCCATGACCTTTCTTCCTGCGGGGAAATCAGAGCCCCGAGTGCCTGAGTCAGCTGTAAATCCCCTGCAGGATCAGACAGTAAAGGCAGTTCTTGGTGGCTGCAGAAGGGGAAGCAGTTTGCACGGAGGGAAGACACAGCAGCTCCTGAGGTGTCACTGCAGCTCCCACACAGGCTTGGGGGTGCAGAAACCATCCATGTGTTCCAAAAAGCACTGCGGGCCAAGGGGAATGAGGGAAACAAGAGGAGCACCACAGTAGTTTGGGGAAATAGACCTTTTGCTCATTAAATCCAAGTGGCTTTGGGTTCAGAGCTAGCAAGGCCCAAACTCAGCCCTTTCCTACAGCATGAGTTTGGACCTGCAGCTGTCCCAGCACAGCGCTGCCCACAGAGCCCTGTGGGGCTGGGGGGATCAGGGTGAGGGGACAAATGCACCCATGGGGCCCGCCCAAGGTGGCAGAGATTCTGCTCTCTCCTTTTCCATCCTCATCACTGCCCTTCATCCCCATCCCCTGCTCCTTGTGCCTGCCCCATGTTCACCTCCCTCTGCTTTCCTCTCCTTCCTCTTCCCCACCTCTGTTCCACGCTGAAAACCCTTCCCCAGTGTGGCTCTGGAGGCTCCCGCAGATGGAATTTTCCCTTGTAAATGGAGGCAGCACTGGGCCAGTCTGACTGGTACCAGCTCCTCAATGGGAGAGACGTGGCCTTAGCAAAGGGACATTTCCGCTGGCGAACGCAGCTCTGCGAGGACCATCCCTGCAAAGTGTCACTGACTGGGAGGGTTTGGTGTCCACCTGGGCAGGGTGAAGGCTGCAGGGCACCACTGTCACTGGCACCGTCACTGGCACCCCGTGGTTCTTCTCCTGCCGGTTTTCCTGCCCCCGTGGTTTCCTGGCGAGGCGCCAGGCACCTCGTGGGTGCGAGCCCATGAGGCACAGATTGCTCTGATTAGGCAAGGCCAGGCAGCCTCTCCCCTTTCGCTTTCAGCTGCCTCTTCCTCCCCTTCCCTTGAGCAGCCCCAGCATCCGCCCCGAGCGCAGCGGCACTGGCACCGCCGCAGCCACGCTCAGCCATGGAGCGCAGCGACCGCGAGCCCCTCATGAGGAAAACGAGCTCCTCGTACCACACCTTCCCCCAGAGCACAGCCAGGAGGCTCGACAGGGAGTACCTGAGGTAAGGACCTGCCAGGGCTGCAGGGTGGGCAGAAGTTGGGCTGTGCCCCCCATGCCAAGGGCAGTGGGCTGGGGGGAGCTGGGGGAAGAGCTGTTCCATACTCCTGCCATTCCCGAGTTGCCTTGAGACAGGACCTCATCCTGCCCAGCGATATGGGGTGCTGGAGGAGCCCACTTGGAAGCACGATGGGTTTGTGTGACTCCCATGGGGGCATGAGGTGCTGTTGGGGGGCACGAGGGCTTTGAAAGAACCTTTTCCCTGCCCTGCTGGGATGAACCGGCTGCCACTGGGTCCGTGGTGCCACCCAGCTCCAGCTTCTGCTTTTCTTGCTTTGTTGGACCCCCTGAAAACTGCCTGGCACAGAGGGGAGCACCCGTGGAGCACGAGCTCAGAGAAACCCGACAGCCTGCGGCTGTGCGGGGCCATTCCGCAGGAAAATCCCTCCGTGGGTGTCACCAGAGCCTCGGCAAAGGCTGCGGGAAGCAGGGTTTAAGTTTCTGCTGGCACCCAAGGCGTCCTTGTCTCTCCCTCAGGAGCCTCCACAACCAGCGGCTCTACCTGGCTGCGTTTGCCGCTGTCCTGGGCAACTTCAGCTTCGGCTTCGCCCTGGTTTATCCCTCCCCCGTCATCCCTGCCCTGGAGGCTCATCCCAACCCTGCGCTGAGGCTGGACCAGCACACAGCGCCCTGGTTCGGGGTAAGGAGCAGGGTTATCCCTGCCAGGGTCAGGGGGCAGAGCCGGGGGGTGCCCGGAGGGATGCCAGGCTCACCCAGCCCCTCTCCTCGGCCCGCAGTCGGTGTTCACGCTGGGAGCGGCAGCGGGCGGCCTCAGCACGATGCTGCTCAATGACTGCCTGGGCCGCAAGCTGAGCATCATGTTCTCGGCGCTGCCCTCGGCGCTGGGGTACGCGCTGCTGGCCGGAGCCCAGGGCCTCTGGATGCTGCTGCTGGGCCGGCTGCTGACGGGCTACGCCGGCGGAGTGACCTCCGCCTCCATCCCGGTAACGCGCCCCGGGAACGCGGGGCGGGAGGTGCTGTGGATGAGCTGGGGGATGCAGGGCGGGAGGTGCTGTGGATGAGCTGGGGGCTGCGGGGAAGGAGGTGCTGTGGTGCCGTGGATGAGCTGGGGCACCCCAGAGGCACCAGCAGAGCTCCAGGGCTGCGTCTGGGCGAGCGGGGATGGGGAGGATGCAGCAGGTCAGCAGCCAGGGACGGGGAGGTGTCAGACAGGAGGATGCCCCCATTTAGCAGCCCTGGCATGGCCAGCCGGAGCTGAGCCCGGTGGTGCTGGACTTCCTCGCCTGCAGGAAGGTCATGGCAGGTCCTCAGGCCCTGCTCCTCCCAGCAGTTATTTCCTCCCCAACACCACGCTCGTGTTTCACCCAGAGGGGAAGGCAGGAGTTGAGTAACACCAGGGCACCTCTTTTCCGCAACGGAGTGGCTGGAGCGCTTCTCCCGCACTGGGGGAAGGGAAGGAGGGAAGTGGCGGTGCCGGCCAGGCTGCCCTCTCCTCTGGCCAGATGCAGCTGGACCCATCGGGCCCCCACCCCGAGACGCAATTCCCCAGCAATTCGGGTTTGCCCTGGTCCCAGGGATGACCGCGAGGTGCCAGAGGGCAGGGTGGCGGGTGGCACGGGGGTGCTGCAGCTCTGTGAAGCCTGTGTTGTCCCTGTCCAGGTTTACATCTCGGAGATCTCCCACCCGGGGGTCAGGGGGATGCTGGGTGCCTGTCCCCAGATCATGGCAGTGCTGGGCTCACTCGTCCTGTACGCGCTGGGCAAGTACCTCCGCGGTGTCTCAGTGTGCGGGGCAGGACTGCGGGGAGGGGCAGTTCAAACAAACAACCTTCTCAGCAAGCTCAGGGCTTGTTCCCCTCGTCCCCACCACCACAGCTGTGCAGAGGGGGCTGGACAGGGCCATTCATGCCCCTTGCCCTGGTGTGTGGGCTCTGAGGGATGAATCCATAGCCCACATGGAGCCATGGCCATCGCTGTGCCCACAGATCCAGGTCCTGATGAGGTTTTGCCAGGGCTGGAGGGCAGCACACGGTGATATTCCTGTGCATCACCTGCCAGCACATGCCCTGGTTGCTGCAGGATCCTGCTGGATACTCCCAGATTTGCTGGAATTTCCCCATACCATACTGCTTGAAACACTGCTTTAGTAAGAGAAAATACATGCAAAATCTTTTTTTTATTAGCATTAGTTTTCCTGCTGGGTTTATTAAATTAACTCATTGGGGTGCCCAGGTGGAGGCAAGGCCAGGACACCCATTCCTGAGTGTTTCCCCCTAACTGTGCTGCTCTGGCAGGGCTGGTCCTGGACTGGCGCTGGCTGGCCGTGGCCGGGGAGGTGCCCGTGCTCGCCATGGTCCTCCTGCTCTGCTTCATGCCCAACTCGCCCCGGTTCCTGCTCTCCCAGGGGAAGGAGGACGAGGCCCTGGGCTCCCTGTGCTGGCTGCGGGGTGAGGACACAGATTATGCCCGGGAGCACGAGCAGATCAAGGACAGCGTGAGGAAGCAGGTGAGGAAGCTCAGCACGGGGAGATGTAACACGAAAACTGCAAAATCCATCCTCTGGGCAGCTCCTGAGCCACCCTCTGGATGTCAGGTGGCTCCCAGAGGTGCTATCCCTTCGTGTTTCTGCCTTTGTCCCCTCCAGAGCCGCCGGGTTTCCTGTGCCGAGCTCAAGGACCCCTTCCTTTACAAGCCCATCCTCATCGCGGGGGGAATGAGGTTCCTGCAGCAGCTCTCGGGGGTCACCTGCATCCTCGTGTACCTGCAGCCAATATTCAAGAAAACATCCGTCATCCTGGTGAGCGCTGGGCTCCGGGCCCTGCTCGGGCTGCCTGGGCTTCAGTGAGGGTTGCCCAATGCTCCCAGTTCCCTACAGACATAAAACCCCTTTTTTAAAGCACCACCTGCCCTGCAAAGTGCTGTGTGAAGATGGGGAGCAGGACAGGCCCCGCTGTCTCCCTGCTCTCCTCCTCTGAGCTTCAGGCTCATCTTCTCCAGTCTCTTACTCTGAGAACAGCTCTGGCCAAGTCATCAGCCAAAGGCAGAAGCTGTAGGAACCTGCCCCTTCCCCCAGCTCAGCTTCCCCAATGTTTTTTTGCAGAAGCCAGAGTATGATGCAGCTCTGGTTGGCCTGGTGCGCCTGTCCTCGGTGGCCATCGCTGCTGTGTCAATGGATAAAGCTGGGAGGAAGATTCTCCTTTTTGTATCAGGTATGGCTCTGTCCCACTCTCTTCCCAAGGAAAGCTCTTATTGAAGGGTTTTCAGGAGCTCTGCAAATTTGCAGGAGTGGAAACTTCAGCCCTGCAGGGCTCAGGAAGGGAGGCAAGGCGGTCTCTTTCCCCTGGTGGTGGTTCAGCTTCTCAGCAGGGGCATTCCCAGGAGCTTGGCATGGAGAGGATCACCCACCCATCATTCCCACTGTGCTGCTGCCTCTCTCCACAGCTGGTGTCATGTTGGTCTCCAACCTCACCATGGGGCTCTACATCCACTTCGTGCCAGCTTCTCACAACGGCACCGTGGCCAACACGAGCCTGGCGAGCTCTGCCAACCTCCCTGCTGAGCCGACAAACTACATCACCCTCATCCCCCTCCTGGCAACCATGTTCTTCATCATGGGTAGGTGCACAGAGCACAGGACTGGCCACCAGCCAGGGGAGGGTGTTTCTCGTCCAAGGCAGGGTGGCACGGAGCAAGATTGGGTTTGGGGTTGGAAGGAAGGCAGATGTCCCTGTGATGCCTAAAAGTCCAGCCTGGAAACAGAGACCAGCCAGGAGTAAGGGAATAAAGGTGGATATTTATTGGAAAGGCCTTCAGAGGCACACCCTGGGCAGGCCAAAGGCTGCACCCGAGATGGACCCCGAGTCACGAGTTCTTCACACTGTTACAGGTTTGGTCCATTTGCAGATCAGCATAAATTGGCCAATTAAACTTTAGCTAACGATGGAACTGCCCCTCAGCTCACCCCCCTTCTCAAGGTGCTGGGTTACACATTTTGGGCCTGGGACGGGCTGGGTGTCCTTGCAGAGCAGGCCTGGAGAGGCTTTGTTATGTCTGTGTGAGCATGAGAGAGCAGCAGCTGCCAGGCTGCAAGGCAGCTCAGAGTCACACACTGGGAATGCAGAATTTTGAAAAATACAAGAGTTAAAACCTAAGGCATCACCTGGAAGAGCAAGAAAGGTGGCATCTGAAGTCACTTTGAGGAATGACACGAATCGGGGGGAGGGGGATAATGATTGCTGGGGTTGCAGGGCAGGATTGCTCAGGGCTCTTCTGCACTCCTCAGTGGCCTTCAAAGACTGACCCGCTTCCCCTCCTCCCCTGCAGGCTACGCCATGGGCTGGGGCCCCATCACTTGGCTGCTGATGTCCGAGATCCTCCCTCTCAAAGCCCGTGGGGTGGCCTCGGGCCTCTGCGTGGTGGTGAGCTGGCTGACAGCCTTCACCCTGACCCAGTTCTTCCTCCCAGCCGTGGTGGGTACTGCCCAGGGGTGTCCAGCAGCCCCTCCTCAGCCCCTCCCTGCACCAGCTCACAGCTGTTTTCTGCCCCACTTCCCAGAACGCCTTCGGCCTCGAGGTGCCCTTCCTGTTCTTCGCTGTCATCAGTGCTGGGAACATCTTATTCACAGGCTGCTGCGTCCCCGAAACCAAAGGCAGGTCCCTGGAGCAGATCGAGGCCTTTTTCAGGACTGGCCGGAGGTCGTTCCTGAGGTAGGAGCTGCCCTTGCCCAGGCTCGAGGGCAAAGCAAACTGTGCTGCTGGAAGTGGAGGCTGGAGCTCCCTGTGGGAGAGGAAGGGGCAGCAATGATCATCTTGCTCTGGCTGTAGAAGTTGCCAGCTGGAACTTTACCTTCTCCTCCTGTCACCCAACACTCCCTGCTGCTCTCTGCACAACCTGTCAGTCCAGGGGATGGGAGCAGGGAACCAGGGCCAGGCTGGAGATAGAGGTGTCCTGGAAGAGTAGAGGTGTGGCTGTGGACAGGAGACCGTGGCTGTCCTTCGCTCAGCAGCCTGAGAGCCTGAGGGCTTGGCTGGAGCTGAGTTTACAGCTGGAGCCGTTCTGGCGAAAGCTCATCATGTAGCTGCAAGAATAAAACAGTTTTGCCTCCAACTGCAAGACATTGCCTTGATTTGCAGAGAAGGGAGGGATGGGAGAGGCAGAGCAGGACTGTGGCAAGGGGACCACAGCAGCCTGCTGCTCCCCAGAGGAGTCTCAGGCACTCAAGGACCGTGAAAGAGGCAGAGCCAGACCTTTTGTATAAAAAACTGCCACGTTTTATTGCTCTAAAAACACACATTACACTAGAAGCCTAATGAACAAGACCAAATACAGCTCACAAAGAAAACCCAGGACAAAAGAATGGGAACAAACATTCAGCTGTAGTGCAAGTGATTCCCTGTAGGAAAGACACAGTGAGTACAGGCAACACCTTGTGCTGGGGCGGGTCCTTCCCACCGTGGGGTCTGACCCACCCACAGAGAGGGAGGTGGATGCGCCTCCACCTCCATCACTTTGAGATTTCAACTGCATAGTTAGTAGCAAATCAGTCTTACCCCTTTCCTGTGTGTCCTGCAAGATTAAGAACTTTTTTATAAAGTATTTTGTAGAGCTAAACCGAGGTAAAACACGGCTGCAGGAGGTGGTTATGGCTGTGAGGAGCAAATGGCCTTGCTGAGTCCAACCTGACTCCTCCCACAAGGGCAGAAGCACAAAGGCTGAGCTGGGAGATGATGTGCCCAAGCCTTTGCCCAAGCTCCCGAAATGCACTTGGCACCCCGAGGGCTGGTGGAAATGCTGGCATCCTCCCATTCCTGGGGCGTTCAGCCTGCTGTCACAAAGAAACAGGGTAAAACAGCATGTCTGACCCAGCCCTCCAGATGTGCCAGCTGCCATTTTGCTCTCCTGCAGCAGGAGATGAGAAATCACCTAAGAGAAGATGTGCTTTATCACAGCATTAATTTAAAACAGCCTAGGACAGAGGGAGAGTGATGGGCCAAAATGAAAAACACAGAAAACATTCAGTATTAAACCTACCCTTTGCTGCCGAGACCCTTTTCCAGAAAGATGTTCAGCCCTGGCTGGAACACAACTTTTTCTAAGCGTGGCCTGACTACGAGAGGTCTCAAGAGCCTCTGGTTTCCACTGACCTTCTGAGGATCAGGATTTCTGGCAGCCCTGTGCTCGAGCATTCTCTTTCTCACATGGCTATGGACCAGGTCTTGATATCTTCACTTCAGTGAAACCCTTCCCTGAAGACAGTGGATGTTTTTTCCTGAGGAAAAAATGACAGAGATGAATTGAGCTTCCCAGGGCTCGGCCTAAGGAGGAAATGCCCCACTAAGAAATGAGGTTGGACTCTTCAGCTCCTGTGAGGACCTCAGTGGAGAAGCGTTTTCTGAGCGACCTCCTTTCTTCGGCACAGAAAGTCCGAGGCCTTTTGCTACAGCGTTTGGAGTCTGAGAAATCACAGCGGCTCTTTCCAGAGGTAGAATGGTCTCTTTATTCACTGCACACACAGAGAACGAACGGGTGTTACAAAAGCAGCTCCTGCCCCGAGCAGCCAGCTCTGCTCTGCTCTGCTCTGCTCTTCACGCCCAGCAGGCAGCCCCAGGGGACACGGAGCCGCCACGCGCGAGCGGCAGCGGCGTGGGAGAGCGGCACGGTGCATGAACGCTGCCCTGCTGACCCGTGTGACAGGCCACTGCTCCCCAGGGCTCCTTCCACTCTCGGTGCCAACAACTCGCCGTCCTCAGCGCGTCGCCCGCCCCCGAGCTCTCGCATCGCCTCCTTTCCACGGCCTGCCGAGCAGAACCTCTTCCACAGAGCCCCTGCGGAGCAGCCACCCGGCCTGGATGCCCTCAGCGCGGGTTGGGTTGAGCCTGTGAAACCTCCAGAGCAGGGTTTGAACTTTGTTTGTCCTTGCACAGCTCCAAGCAGCCCGAGGGTGCCTCTAAACACAACTAACAACCACCATGCACTGGCACTGAACTACTGGGATGCTACTACTCTAAAGCTCCTTCCTATCTCCACCAGGCAGGCCCACATGGAGGTGGGACCGTCCACTGACTGTCACTGCAGCTCTTAAAAGCCACGGGTGCTGTCACCAAGCCTGTCTGCAACGATGGCAGCGTCCGGCTTGGTTCCAGCTGCACCGGACAGCCAAAATTCCCAAGGGTTCCCACTCCAGACAGGCCCCTGTAGGAGTAACCACTGATCTGAGACACCTCCAGTGGTGGCAGGCACAGACACTTCAAGCACTGTGGCCAAAGGCTCCAGCTCAGCTCTTTCAGAGGAGTCCTTGTGGCCCATTTTCAGCTCAGGGCTGAGCTTTGCCACCTGCCCACGGTGGCAGATTGATGCAGGTTGTTCCCTCGCCTGAGCCCCAGGGTCAGACCCTGCTGCCACAAAACACTCTGAGACAGCACTGCTGGCATCTGAGGGACTTTGCCTCAGTGCCAAGGGAGCAGAGCGGACCCTGCCCATGCCAAGGAGCCCTGCAAGTGACCTGGAGCAGCACCCACCTGCCCCAGCCCCAGGGACCATGGCAGGAGGAGTGACAGATGAAGCCAGCGAGGGTCCCACCAATTCCGTGCTTCCTCAGAGCACCCTGCAGGTCTCACTCCTTCTCCTCTGCTTCGCCTTTCACCTCCTGTCACTAAAGCTACGGCAGAACTACTCACAGAGCACAGCTGTCACTACCAGAGACATTCACATGCATCAGTCTGCAACATTCCTCTACTAAACACTACAGAGCCCCCCACAACCCCCTGAAATCAAAGCACGTGCCCATTCCTGAGGCAGGACTCTGCCCTTGCACCACCCAGAGGTTTTTCCCGCTGGAGTATCCCACATTCCCTCTGCAGCATCCGTCCCTGCAGGCAGCAGGAGGCTGTGGGCCAATGGCCCATGCACTGCATTCGGCACCAGGGATCAACCTGGAGCTGGGGGCTCCAAACCAGCACAGCTTTTATGGAAAAAAGCTGCCTTTATGGAAAAAACCCAGGCTGGTGGTGCCTGCTCTGCACCCCAGACAAGGGGTGTCAAAGCAATCCCAGTTCAAAGGCCGGGAGGAAAGGGGCTCAGCATGAAAAGGGCCATATCCAGCTGCAAGGGCCTCTGGAAATCCTGACTGGTGTGAATCCTCCCAGCTCCTGAGCTCCAGGGCAGAAGCAGCAGCTCACAGGAGCCGGCAGCTTGAGGAAGGGCAGGGTCTGAGGAGAGTTTTCAGCAGGGGCTGGTGGGCAGACCCCTGTGACAGACAGCACTTGACCTCCAGAAGCATTCCTCAGACCACAGCACAACCCCTCTGTACCCAGACCTCCAAATGGGGACACAGAGTGCTGGTGGCTGCTCCAATCCAGCAGTTACAGCCCAGCTTTCCTCCCTTCTCTCTCCCAGAAGAGGGGGGAAACACACTTTGTCAAGCTTGTGGGCCAGAACAAGACAAAGGGATCAAAGGACAACACACTTTTGTGGAAGAGTCTGAGAAACACTCTGAAGGCTGAAATTGGATTTTGCAGCAGCCAGGGCTGTCCCTGGGTTCAGAGACCCCTGGTGAAATGAGGCAGCCCTGTGAAGGACAGGAAACAGAGCACTCCTTTCTCCTACAACCAGAGAAAATGAGCCCCATCAAAATACTTAAATAACCAGAAATAAATTATTCCCCTTTTTCCTAATCAAAACAAAAAGCAACCATATAAAAATCAAATAAATTAAAATCCCCAGGACAAACTGTGATGAGAAGAGGAGGATCTGGACTCATTGAGCAGTTTTGTACTGCACGGTACAAAGCAAACAGAAAATACAGTGTGAAAACCACAGAGAGAGCCTGGAATAATAAAGCAAAACATCCCAGCTGTCCACACTGACATGGTGCAGCCTCCTCTCTGTTTGCACAGGAAGGATGTGCCACCTTCCCACACAAAACCAGCTCAGGACTGATGCAAAAAACCACAGTCCCAAAGACAAAGGCTGTACCAGGCAAGCAAAGAGCAGGTCCCTTCACAGGGGGAGGCAGGGAGGGAACAGCAGAGCCCCAGGCTCACGAGGCAGGAATGCTCTTGCACATCAGCGACCCTCACACCAGCAAAAAATCCCACTTGGCTCAAGAAATAACGCCCTCTTCAGCTGAGGCACAGCACACCTTGTTCCCCTTCTCCCCCAGTAAAAGAGCGAAGCTTAAGAAAATTGCCCTTAATTAAGACAAAGTAATTAATTCTTATAATTCAAGTAAATTGCAGGAACTGCCTGCAGCTGTATCCAGAGGAAGCAGGGACCGTGCTTTGGAGGTCCCAGGATCTGCCCAGCAGCTCTGGCAGCTCCCCTGCAGAGATGGATTTTATCTTTTAAAGGGTTTTTGCTGGAAGTCCTTTCCCGTGCAGAGATGCCTCCAGTGCCTGGTCCCATATTAAAACAGACTCAGTGGAAGAAGACCAAGCTTAAGCACCAGAGGGTTTTGCAAAGCCTGGTTTAAGTGTTGTGCCTGGGAAGGGCCGTCCCAGAGAGCGTTCCTAAACACGTAGAACCTGCACTGGCAGGTCCTCAGTCCCTCCTCACCCATCCAGAGAGCAGCTCCCAAAGGGGCACTCTGGAAAAAAACAAAGGCTGGGAAAGCAGCACTCAGAGAGCCAGCACCTCTGCAGCAAAAAGAAATTTAAAAATATTAAAAAACAGGGGCACTGTGAGATACTGGGTTGAGGAGGAGAGAGGGAGCGACGTGCTGAGGTCTGGCCGCTGGTGAGAGGAGAGGACACAGCCTGCCCCAGCCCCTGAGATTTGCAGTTGCTGCAGCGTCCAGGGAAATCGTGGTGTAGCAGGGAGCGGAGCGGACGGAGGGAAGGGCGGAGTGGATTTCCACGTCTTCACCATCTCAGTGTCCAGGAGAGGTTACCCCGAGCTCGTGTCCTTCAGAGAGCCTGTCCCTCCAGGGTCCCCGTGAGCTTCTCCTCATCCATCTGCTTCTGCTGCTGGTGGATGCGGGCGTAGGAAATGGCATCTCCCCTGTGGAGAGAAGGGACAGCGTGGGGATGGCAGAGAAATGTCCCAGCTGGGGCCTGGCTCTCCTTGCCAAGGGATTCCAGGAGTGAAACCAGACTTGCAGCCCTCTCCAACCCCCCCAAAAGCTGCTCTCTGCCCCAGAGCTGAAGCCATCCACCCAACAGCTGCAGAAAGAAGAGTGGGACCCTCAGGAACTCCCAAAAGCTCAGAATTTCAGCAACCCCCAAGACCTTCCCCCCCAGGGCTCTGACAGATTTTCTCAGGCCACGTTTACACCCAAGCACGGTTTGTGCCAGAGGAGAGCAGAGCCTTAGAGAGGCAGGTGGGGCAAGGGCTGGAGCTCCACTGGTGCCTTAGGTTTTAACTTTTATATTTTTCTAAATTCTGCGTTCCCAGTGTGTGACTCTGAGCTGCCTTGCAGCCTGTCAGCTGCTGCTCTCTCATGCTCACACAGACATAACAAAGCCTCTCCAGGCCTGCTCTCCAAGGACACCCAGCCCGTCCTGGGCCCAAAATGTGTAACCCAGCACCTTGAGAAGGGGGGCGAGCTGAGGGGCAGTTCCATCATTAGCTAAAGTTTAATTGGTGAATTTATGCTGATCTGCAAATGGCCCAAACCTGTAACAGTGTGAAGAACTCGTGACTCGGGGTCCATCTCAGGTGCAGCCTTTGGCCTGCCCAGGGTGTGCCTCTGAAGGCCTTTCCAACAAATATCCACCTTTATTCCCTTACCCCTGTCTGGTCTCTGTTTCCAAGTTGGCCTTCAGGCATCACCACCTCCCCCTCCCCTGCCCTCCACGAGCAGCTGGACCTCCCTTACTTCTTCCCGAGGGCCGACAGGCCGTAGAGCACCCCGGTGGCGAAGGCGATGGCGTTGCCGAAGAGCGTGGTCAGCGTCAGGCTCAGCACGACGGGGAACACGGCCATCCTGGAAGACAGGGGCAGCCCTCAGAGCCAGGCCCCGCTCCCCACGGGGTGCAGAGGTGTCCGTTCCCCAGGATGAGCCCACGATCACCCCCCGGGAGCATCCTCACCCGCAGTAGAAAGCTGCCTTCTGCCAGGCCCGCAGCCTGTCGGCCCGCGCGGACACGGCGTTGGCGAACTCGATGAACTGGCAGCAGAAAGGGGCCTCGCACAGGAACAGGACGAAGGCGTTGAGCCTCCAGAGAGAGCAAACCAGAGTTAATCCTGCTGGTTAGTCACGCAGAGTGAGGGTCAGCAGTGCCCCCCAGCCCCACAGAGACCAGACGCTCCGTGCAGGTGAAGGGAACGGTGAGGCCAGACCCCACCGCGCTCCCCCTGCTTCTTGATGATTTCCAAATTTCCAAGCCCTGCCGCCCCAGACTTATTTTGGACAAGAGTATCCCAGTATTTACCTAAAAATGCGTAAAGAAGTAATATAAATAGAATAAACCTAACATCTCAACCTGCCTGATGGAGCAAGATCTGGCAATTCCCAGAGCATGACAGACTTTTCACTCCCATCCGCTGGCCACGCAGGGCAGCTTTGCCCCCCTCAGCGGGGTCCGGTTAACAACACCTCCCTCCCAGCAGGAAAATAAAAATAAACCCTGCTCACATCATCCACACGCCGGCCGCGATGTTCAGGGGGTTGATGGTGACACAGTTCCAGAGACCAGCAAAGGCACAGGCTGGAAAGAAAGAGGCTTTCAGTGACCACCATGACCAACCCCATGTGGCCGCAGCCACGAGCCTGTGGCCTGCATCTGTGGGCACTGCAGGGCAGCACAGGAGGGTGGGCGGAAAGGTCTGGTGGCCCAAAAGGAGCCTGCGATGCAGGGAAGAGCCCTCCTCTTGATGCCTTAGGGTTTAGCTTTTATATTTTTCAAAATTCTGCATTCCCAGTGTGTGACTCTGAGCTGCCTTGCAGCCTGTCAGCTGCTGCTCTCTCATGCTCACACAGACATAACAAAGCCTCTCCAGGCCTGCTCTGCAAGGACACCCAGCCCGTCCCAGGCCCAAAATGTGTAACCCAGCACCTTGAGAAGGGGGGCGAGCTGAGGGGCAGTTCCATCATTAGCTAAAGTTTAATTGGCCAATTTATGCTGATCTGCAAATGGCCCAAACCTGTAACAGTGTGAAGAACTCGTGACTCGGGGTCCATCTCAGGTGCAGCCTTTGGCCTGCCCAGGGTGTGCCTCTGAAGGCCTTTCCAATAAATATCCACCTTTATTCCCTTACTCCTGTCTAGGCTCTGTTTCCAGGTTGGCCTTTTAGGCATCACTCTGGTATGCTTTTGCTCTGAGTGCTGTTCCAACAATTATTTCCCTTGTGCAGAAAAACATTTGCTTCCACATAGAGTCCAGAACATGCACCTGGATTTTGTGTGCTAAGGAATTACTGCTTTGTCCCAAGGTGGACAAGCAGTGCCAGCAGGCTCCACCTCTGAGCAGCAGAGGGCAAGGTCAGCACAAACAGGACTTGCACACAAGCAAACAATAAACACAGTAGAGGTGAACCCAGCCTCTGCCACTCGCTGCTGGTTCTGTGCAGCTTCACCAGAGATGGGGCAGGAAAGAGCCGAGTTTGGGTCTCTGCTAACACAAAATGAAGCGAATAAAGCCCAAAATAACTCCAGTGCTCCTGGCTCTGTAACTCAGGGAGAGGAACCAGGCAGCAGCGACTGAGCGGAGCTGCATCCACCTCCTCGCTGCCTCATTAAACTTGCAGAGTGTTCCCGGCACCTGATATGGCCCCTTCCCTCTGCCAGCACCGGAGCTGGCACCGGGAACTCGAGCCCAGGTGGGAGGGCAGAACACGGGCTGAGTAAACAACATCACACTGCAGAACTCCGGCTAAAATTAATTCTATATCCTTTAAAGCCTGTCTTGGGGATGATGGAGAGCAGCAGAGTCCCTCTCTGAGGATGAGACCAGCCCTGGATCGGGGATTTCGGGTTTGTGCTAAGGGGATCCCTGAGCAGAGCTGCTGTGAGCAGCCCTGACCTCCAAAAGCCTGGCACGTGCTTGCAAGGTTTCTTTTAAGCAGTCGCTGCTGAATCTTCAAAGTTCCTTTAAAAATAGTTATCCTTGTTTATCAGGCTGGGAAGCAGAATTGCAGGCAATGACAGGACGGATCGAAGGTCATCCCACAAGCAAATGACCTCCTGCTCTTAGGAGACACCAAAAAACGTTATTTTTTAACACTTCCTAGAACTAATTCCACAGGACCCCAAATCTTTTAGAGAATCCTGCAAGAACAAGATCAGCTAGGAGAGGGGATACGCCAGAGGATGCATTAATATCTGTGCTCCGAGGGCACTTCTCATCCTCCCGTCCCACAGGGACCGGTGTCAGTGTCCCCACACTGCAGGGGAAACTGAGGCACTGGCGTGGGATGATGTGCTCACGGTCACACTTGCAAACAGCTGGAGAGGAGCAATGGGAAGCAGGATTCCTGGGAGCTGGAAAAGCAATGGGAAGCAGGATTCCTTGGAGCTGTGGGCAGCACGGAGAGCAAGGCACAACACGGGGGGTTCTCATTCCCTGTGACCACCAAACCCCTGGATGCTGATGGAAGAGGAGCTCGGGGGAAGCACTGGTTGTCCCCCAGGAAAGGACACTCCTGACAGTAATGCTGAGTGACTTTCTGGCACTTCATAATTAGCAGAGCAGCAAAACCTCTCAGCTATCCCCAAACCACAGCCAGGGCTGGGGCAGGACCCTGCCTTGCTGAGCAGCACAGCAGAGCACAGAGGTCCGGGCAGTTCCCAGCAGGTCTCCACCACACAACAAACCAAGAGAAGCAGAATGTTCTTTTCCAAGCATGTTTTTTTTTTTTCCTAATCAAACCAACCAGGGGTTGTTTTGCCAGGGTTCTGGTTTGGTTTTGTCCTCAAACACTCCAAAACAACCCTGCAGCAGTCCTGGCTCAGCAACCACCCCGCTTGCCAGAGGACTAATGACCCAGGAAGCAGAGCTGAGCAAGCCCCACGTCAGCAGGAAAGGAGTCAAAGGTTTGGGATCACAGGAGCACTGCCCCCAGAGCTGCTGCCAACAGCCACAGGGACACAGAACTCGGTGACCTTGGGTCTCCTTTGCAGAGCTGCTCATCCCACAGCAGCCTGGGACATCCTTGTCCCACCGGGGCAGGATCAGCTCCTGCCTCAGGAGCTGATCCCACCCCTGCCAAGCCAGAGATTTCTTTTTGAAAGATTTTCTTTTTGAACAGAGGCCTCCCAACAGGGTTAAAATGCAGATAATGCTCAGTGGCACGTAAGCTATGAGAGACAGACAGTTCTGCCATTTGTTTAACTGCTGTCCCATCCCGAATCCCTGAGGAAGCACAAATAACTGGGAGCTAAAATGAGGGGGGAAGAACACCCTTCCCTACAAAGGCTCTATTCATTTCCAGCAGCTGGTCACTGTCCTCAACACAAGCCTATTTTTGCTCCTAGAGCATTTTACAAAAGCCACAGGCTCTCCTCGTCCCATTACAAACAGGAACACAAGGGAGGGAAGGGACTTGGCCCGGGTCACCAGGCCAGCGTGTGCAAGAGCCAGGAGCGGATCCTGAACCTTGTCTGTCTGGTTCTTGCTCCAGCCCTTGGATTTTTCTGGCTGAAGCAAGTTGTGGCTGCAGGTGTGTGCATGTGGCAGATGTTGTCTGCTGGTCTCACCTCCACTAACCAAGTTTCTCTTCCTTTCTGAGGCAATTTTTCCTTCTGTAAGAAATCATCCAGCACCACAATCCAGTTGCTCACAATCCTCATAAATTAGTTCTGTTCTTTCACAGCGAGCTGTGAGAACAGCAGCAAACTCCAGCCATGCTGGTTTATTCGTCACCTCTTCTCCAAACCATCCACCTTCAACAAGGTGACGCTGAACAAGCAGCATTTTGAAGAGGAATGTTGGTAGCATGGGGCACTGGTTGTTTCTTCCACAATCCCCCTTTTCCCTGCTCGTAAGGGGAGTTTGTGCCTCGTTCTCTGCCTGATGAAGAGACAGTCAGGGCTCCAGAGCAGCTGTCACTCCCCAGATCTTTGGCAAACCCTGTTAAGAACCCGGCTCTTCTTCCAAAAGCTTCTCCCAGACTCACCCAAATACATAAAACTCTCATCTTTCCTGTAAAAACAAGCCACGAGTTCGCGGAGCCGTGAACAAAAGGTTGGGAAAATAATCCAAGTATAACTCAGCTGCTTTGAAACATAGAGAGGGGGGGAAACAAGGAAACTTGCACTTTGAAGCCACTCAGGAGCTGCTGTAGCACGAGGCCGGCAGTGCCACCAGCGTGACCCATCAGCTCTTCACCCTCCATCCACGTCACCCTGAGCTCTGCACGGGACAAAAGCGCAGGAAAAGCGCCGAGGCTCCGGCTACAGCCACAGCCCGTGGGAAAGACACTGCTCCACTGAACCCCCACCTGGGACCTGCTCCACAGACACTTCCCAGCTGGTTCTCCTGGCCGCCGGCCGGGCCAGGAGCGCGGGGGCCTCCGGCAGGGCACGGCGAGGCCGCGGCGTTTGGCCCTGTGAGAGCAGTCCCACCAAATCCTGTCACACCTCCAGAATTTCAGCACCTAGGACACGAAACAGTGAGAGCAGCACATGTTTTACCAGCCCGGCCAGAAAGGGTTGTCAGGAGCCTGCCCAGCGATACCACGGGGTGCAAATGTCAGCTCCAAAAACACCGTGGGGTTGTACAGCCCAGTCCCAAGGCAAAAGGCAGGCAAAGGAAGGGGCAGGGGGAGAGGGAGATCAGACACAAAGCTCCAGCTGATGGAATAAATCAGGGCTGACTGCACTGGCTGAGAAACCCTCTTGTTTAACTTGAAGTCGTGGACCTGAACCAGAAGAAATTCTCCATCCTGTGCTCTGCAGGAGATCAGACTAAGCGGTCATAACAGTCCCTCTCGCTTTTAAGAGCTATTAATCTCTCCACAGAATGTAGCAAAACAGCGCTCCAGGACAGGCTGATTTCTGGCAAACTTGCTGAGACTCTTTCCCTGGGAAAATTTTTTTCAGCAGCAGGTAATTCCGAGCTCAGCCAACTCACTCTGCGTCTGCAGCTCTGTTCTCTGCATCCTACCCAACCCCTTAAAAACACACAGCACAAACCAAAACCATTCTTCACCTTCAGTCAAACCCACGGGCAGGCCTTCTGCAACCAGCAACAGGAGAAACGGGAAACACGCTCTGACAGTCAGGATGGGGGGGGTGGCAGAAAAAATAAATTGCAAGAACATATGAACACCCAAAAGTCAAACAGGATGAACCAAACCCTGTGGCCGCTCTTCCAGCCCTCAGCTGACCCCTCTGAGCCTGGTGCTAGCAGTAAAGTCATCTCATTTGCCTGCCCACAGCCCTCCCGCAGGATGCCGCTCCCATCACTGCCAGGGGGTGCCGTGCCCAAGGAGGAACTCGGGGATTTGCAGATCGTCCCCGCTGCCGGGTGCCAGAGTTCAGCGGGGTCGGTGAGCACACAGCACATCCCTCGTGGGCAGCCGAGCGCACCCCGCTGCAGGCACAGCCAGCGCTCTCCCCTCCGCTCCGGGCACAGCAAACCACAGCCGGCACCAGCCCGCGGACCCCGAGAGCCCTTCGCGCACAGCCCCCCCTGCACCGGTGTCACCCCCACGAGGGCGGCAGGGCCCCGAGCCGAGCTCTGCCCCGTGGCTGCGAGGGAAGGGGATACTTACACACGCCCCCGATGAGCCCGGCAATCCTGCAGAGCCACCTGTACCACCAGGTCATGCCCTCCTCGGCCGGCTCGGGGGCCGCTGCCGCCGGGCACTGCTCATCCTGCGGGCTCATCTCCCCCCGGCCCCGCCGGCGGCTCGGCGCCCTGCCGCCCCCCTGAGCCCCCCGGGTGACACCCCCTCCTCCAGCCAGCCCGGGGCACAGCCCCTACAGCCAGGCCTGGGCCTGTCCCCGTGTCCCCATGCAGGGCCCGGCCCCCCCGGGGCTGACAATGGAGGGGCTCCGGCTGCAGAGCGGTGCCAGCGGGCCTGGAGCCGCTCCAGCCGGTCCCGAGCTGCATTGTGGGTCCCCCCCGGCAGCAGGCAGGGCTTTGCCTTTGATGTCACTCGCGTTAAAGGGCTGTGGGCAGAGCTCTGCTGTACATATTCATCAGCGGAGGCACCGCCACGCACCCCCCGCCACGGGCACGGCAGCTCGGGATGTGCTCGGGATGCCCCCGGGAGCAACTGGGTGTTGTTATCCAGGCAAGCTTTCCTACGCAGGTTGGCTTTTCCAGAAAGGAATCCTCACAGCGACGGGAATCGAAGGCTGTCACAAAACTCTGCCCTCCGGATAAGAGGGTCGCTCTCCCCTTATCTGACTGCAATCGGGTTTTCTCCCTCGAAAATGGGAGCAGAAGCAGCACTGTGCAAGTCGATAGCCCAGCTGGCAGCCTGCTGGTGTCCGAACAAATGGGACACGGAGAACCCAAATGGGAACACCCTGAATTCTCCTGAACTGTGAAGGCAACAGCTGCATTTTGTGCAGATGAACATGGAGCACCACCGGAGCCCAGCTCTGCACAGTCGATCTGGAACAATAAATAGCAGTGAGACTTGGGATCCAGAGCAGAGTGGGAAGACAGATCCCATCTGCTGAAAGGTTACAGAGAAAGGATTAAGGAGAGGATGTCTTTTCATTACCCTCTCCTGTCAGGCAGGAAATGAAGGCCCAGGGCCTGCATCACCCACGCACTGCAGTGGGATAGCTGATGTCTGCAGCTCCTCGAGGATCTCACTTCAGGATTCTACTTTCTGGCTCTTCCGGAACGTAAATCTGGAGGCTGGCAAGCAAAAAACTCCAGGTTTAACCAGCAAAAAAACAACTGTTAATTAAGAAGAATATTTGTGGTTGTGGAAGGATGTCAGAGAATCCAACTGAGAGAAAGCAGGAGCACGGTTAAAACTGCCCAGGCAGAACCATTTATTGCATCCAGCGTGAAGAGCAAGTGCAGATGTGTCCAGCCAGGCTCCAGGTGCAGAAAAGACCCCTTGAGCAGTATATTGTGATTTTGAGGAGGATGACAGATTTGGACCAAAGCGCAGTCCAACGTTCAAGATACTAAAAAAAAAAAAAAAA
>VXBT01012525.1:334399-387876 GCA_013400235.1 Oriolus oriolus
AAAAAAAAAAAAAAAGACTAAAAAAATACATTTAAATGAAACTCGTGTGAATATTTGCCACTGCTCTAAAATCCCTCTTCCTGCCACAGCTTGTCCATGCAATCCCAACCACAGTTCCTGTCAAATGAAGATACAGATTAATAGCACAGCAACTGTTCTTATCTGAGTAAGCCAGACCTGGCACCAAACCTGGCATTAAGAGACAGAATTCTTTTATTTTCTCACAGAAAAGAAGCACTGGTATCACTGTCAGATAGACAATACTACAACCACAGAAAGGGTGGCTGGGGAGGGCCCTCAGGATGTCACTTAGTCCTCCCACATAAAGCCAGCTGTCACCAGGGTTTGCCCAGGCCAGCAGTGCCTCAGCTCAGCCAACTCCTGAAAACATTCAGGCTTTGAGTGACCTGTCCTAGGGCAGCACTGCCCTCCCCACACATCTCCTTGTGCTGGCAGCTCATCTTTGCCTTCTTCATTCCATTCCAGAATTTCACTGTGCCTCAGTTTTGAGGGGCATTTACACTGCAAGGGAGTGAATTTAAGGGCTAAAACATAACTTGTGGTGTACAGAGGTTTATACTGGGACACCAAGAAATTAAATGACTCTCCTAAAAGGTCTCACCTCACTCCAGAGGCAGAACCCTGACACTCCAGTGCCCAAGTCACCCCCTGCAGATGTGTAAACTGCATTAATGCCAACCAAATCAGACAGAAAATCCACGAGGAAGATTTGCTAAATATTTGGGGGTTACGTGTCTTTTGTATGATCTTTATCAAGACTGAGATCCCAAAGGAGTCAGCAGATATTGTTCTTACTCAACAGATGAGGAAGCAGTTGGAAGAAGATTAAATGTGTGCAGTGAGCAGGCAGCAGTGATTAACTGGGCCTTTCTCAGTGCAGTGGCTCTGGCCGCTTTTATTTGGGCTCAATGGCATGATATTCAGCCCAGAAATGGGTTCTGTGGTCCTTAACATTTTCATGGAATTCAATTTCAGCTTGGCTTCCCGTTGACTGCCACAGGAATTGCTGCTTCCCATGGAACACCACTGTCTTCATGGTGCTGACATCTCGGACCTGCAGGAGGAAAAACCAAACCATTTCATCTCAGCAGGCTACAGATGAAATAAATACCTAAAAAACACTGGAGACTTGCAGACTGGTCACTCAGGGAAAAGCTACCCTCCAAAGGTTAGAAAAAAATACAGTAGGTACCAGAAATTCTCATTCCCATCTACATTTACTCAACAGAGGTCAGAGTCCCTGATTTGTGACTGAACTGTGCATCTGGGTGCAAATCTCTAATGGAGATGGGTTTGTTCCCATCCAGATCATTCCACTGAGGCTCCTGGCTCCTCACCAGGATGTAGTTGAAGTGTGTCTGGTTGCCCTCAGGGCCCAGGTCAGTGTTCAGGGCGCGGATGGAGATGCGCTGCCGCGGAGCCACCGTGATGAAGGTCCGACACACGACCTCCTGCCTCTGATCAGGCAACTGCACAGGATTCACTATTTCACCCTGGGGGCCAAACAGCTGCTGGTCACAGTCTGACAGGGCAAAGGGAGAAGAGAAAATGGTTTAGAGAAGTATCCAGCATCTCCAAGAAAGAAATCATTTCAGTTAAACACAGGCAGAACAGTTCCTCGAGGGATTTTCATCTGGGAACCTCCAAGCATCAGTAAATACCTGTGGGGGGCTTGCCTTTGAAACAAAGGGGTAGTCCACAATTAATACTAATTCCAACACTCCTCAGCAAGGGGCTTGTTAGCTGCTAGAAATGAAGCAAGTTTTCCATAGATTTCCATAGGCAACCACCGTTCATGGAACTCTGTGGGCCTTAATCTACAGCGAGAGCAAAGCTCCCAGTACAGTACCTTGGTAATATTTTTTGGTTGCAGTTCTGCTGTTGTACTGCAGAATGACCCCGTTTCCTGGCAGCACAACGCGCTGTTTCACAATCAGTGTGTTGGTTCTGGAATTTATCAGCGACAGAGGGAGCTTCCTGCAGCCTGTCCGCCACATCATTCGCCCAGAAAACAGCAGGACCTCACCTGGAACGGATGAGCACAGGGCCTAGAAACACTTTAACTTGAAGTAAAAGCCACAGTCTCTCTTATACAGGTCTGGAATCGAGTAATTTCTGCATCTTGTTTCTATCTTATCAAAATCTGTCATGAGAACAGGCCAGTTAACTAATCTAACTGTGCTGATTCCAGCTAGAGGCTACATTAGTTTTATAACAGGCCAAAACAAGCAGCTTCTTTAACCCCATAAGCTCCTTTCATCTCATATCTACCAACAAAACAGGCAAGAAGCCATTGTGTGAAGGGAGGACAAGCAGCATCCTCATTTCGTTCCATCTGGCAACAACTTGGTGGAACAGACAAACTCGGTGAAATGGTTTTGGAGATTACACAGGCTCTGAAGCAGCCAGAGCTTTTCAAGGCACCAGAAGAGGAGCAGCTTTGCCAAAGGGCCAGGCTGGATCCCAGAGCTGCAGGCAGTACCTGCACTGCAGTTGAGGGAGCTCTCCAGGACGGTCACCGAGATCTCCTCCCTCAGGGGACGCCCGATGGCCACCGTGCAGTCCCTGCTCTGCACGCCTGTCATGTTGATGATCCCAGTGGCATTGAGAAAGAGGTTTCCACACACACCTGGACAGCAGAGACAGGTGAGAAACACACCTAGAAGGAACTACAGGAAAACAATTCCCTTCGTGGCACAATGACCAGACAAAGTCACATCTTCTGCGTAAAGCACAGGAGGAGTCATAGAATCCCAGAATCCCAGAACCACAGAACATCCTGAGCTGGAAGGGACCCACAAGGATCAAAGAGTCCACCTCCTGGCCCTGCACAGGACTACCCCAGGAATGACACCATGTGCCTGAGAGTGTTGTGTAAACACTCCCTGAAGCCTTGAGCTGCTGTCCCACAGGCTCCCAAGTCGGGAGAGTTTTGGGAAGCACAGGGAAGCGAGGCATTGTTCCTAGCTCAGGTAACATGGACATGATGGACCAGCAGGGTTTCCCTCCCAGCCAGATGTATTCCCTCCTGTGCTGCTGCCCCTGGCTGGCAGCGGGATCACCACAGCCCAGCTGCACACAGGAAGCACCTTTTGGCCGTGTCCTCCTCACCTCCACGGGGCTTTGTGTGCTCCTGGGGCCCAGCAGGCAGAGGGACATCCAGGTCCTTGTGTCTGTGCTCTGTGCCAGCTGCAGCTCTTGTCAGATGGGTGGCTGGTGTCACCTGCTCTGCCCCAGGGGACAGGGGCCCCTCCTGCTCAGGACAGGGCCCTGCGGAGCAGCCACGCACCACGACGGCCTTGGGGAAGCGCCGGCAGAAAAGGGGGTTCACAGGCTTGTGGGTCAGAGAGCTGAGGCAGAAATCCTGCCTGGTCTGAATGCCGTTCCCACAGGACGTTGAACACTGCAGAGGAACAAACCCACAGGCTTTTATCCCTGCATTCCAGTTGGTATTTGGAAATAAATGCATTGATAGGCTCAGGCATGATCCAGGGGGATTCACTGATGCTCTTCTACCACTTGCCCTGTCAGTGCTCTCGTTCCATCAGCTCTAAGATGCCCCACCTTCCAGAGGATCTTCCAAACTATATATTTAAACTGCAGAACCACTTCCTAAAAAAGTCCCAAAATATCTGCATTCCAGGAGAAAACATGCCAAAACCATTTCTAGGCTGCAGCCAAAACTTTAGCTGAGAAAGGTGGGAAGCAAACCTACAGCTGCTAAACCCAGGGCAGTGGAAAGCATGGAAAACATCCTTGGAAACAGCTTAGCATTTCTGTGGGAAGCCAACAGACAAGGCAGAAGTTGTGTTTCTCCCCTGCAGCCTCCAGGGAAGGAAGGAGCTGGAAAGCTGCTGCATCTGGAGGGGAGCAGGTACCTCTGACCACTCGCTGAAGCTCCACTCGTAAGAGCACGTTCGGATGACACAGGGGACACTGGTGAGGGGCTTCTCTGCCGCAGGGCACAAATGTTCCTCCTGCAAGACCTCCTGGCCGTGGAGGATCTGCACACAGCTGACCAGCTGCACTGCTAAGCCCAGCCCACAGCTGGAGGAGCAGGGCCCAGCTGGGGTTACCTTCCACCTGGCAGGGCAGGGAGGAGAAGAAGTGGGTTAGTGATGAATCCCCACCCTCTCTCTCACTGCAGAAAATGCAATGCAGCTCCCTCACCCTTCAATCCTTCTTCACTCTCTGCCTCCCACTGTCTGTGGTGCTTGGAATGCAGCCTGGAGCAGGTTTGGAGTTGGACACCGAGGGCATTCCCATTTTGCCGGGAGCCCAAAGACTCCAAATCCACGCTGAATCTTACTCTGTGCCCATCACCGCCTCGCCCAGGGTGACACACACAGGCTTAACTGCACAAACAATCTTATCTCCCTCCGAAACACACACACCACTGAACCCTCCGATCAGGATCAGACCCAGAGGCCCTGGGAGGGGCATCCTGGAAAAAAGTTCCAGTAGCTTTCCAGTCCCACAGCAAATAGGGCAGGGCAAGCTCACCACAAATCCTAAGGAAAGTGCAATCCATTTCCTTCAGTTTTCAGAGCAGCTGTTCCAGATTCTGAGAGTATTTAATTCTTGCCACTTTCCTTGATGCTATGTGGAAACTGTACAGCTGGCAAATGTGTCACCACCTTTTGCAGCAGTGGATTTGTTCCTACTTCCCCAGAGTAATAAGGGATCGAGAGGTTTTCGGTTTTTCTCTGGACTCAGACTCTGAGGACTACACTTATTTCTGTCTGAGACGTACCAGCCCAGGAAAGACTCTGAGGTTGCTCAGTATGGAGCAGTGCTACAGTTTTTGCAGCTGGCTTTGCTCTTCCCTTCCTTTACCATGTCCCTGGAGACAGAGAGAGGAAGGAAAGACCCCTCACTGGCTCCTCGTCTCCTGGTGACTGCTTTACCTTGGTGGGCAGGGGCTGAGATCACAGACTTCCACCCTGCTCTCTGGCTTTGGCACTGGCTGACAGTTTTCCTCCTGGGTTTCTTCTTTGGTGTCAAAAGCCACACAAACATAGTGCAGCTGAGTCTTACCTAGGAAGGGAAGCAATCTGACTGTGTGGTTTGGATGCAAGGGTTGAAAGTAAATCCGAAGCGTCACACCCGTGTGGACAAACCAAGGAAACTCTGCCCAAGCCTCGGCACTCTTACTGCACTCACCCCCCAGCTCTGAAGCACAGCAGCAGCCAGACCACCCTCTAAATTATTCTGTCTGAGCCAGGCCCCCTTGCCTGTCCCAAAAAAATTGTGATCACAGCTACACTTAGAACTGTAGAGGGGAAAAGATCAGGTGAACCCTGAGGCTCCTGGGCACTGAACTCACACCTACAGCCAAGCAACATTTCCCTGCAGCACAGAAAGAGCCTCACCTCTACCACAGGAGACAGAACACTCTCCAGCTACAGGGCTCCAGACATACACAGTCCGATTTTCCAGCTGGATGTGCCCAAGTGACTCCAGAGGCTGAAGTAAGTGTGCATCTTCCTCCTCAGAACAGAGCAGAAAACAGCTGCCCTAAGCAAACCACCACGATGAACTGAGGAATCCAGCAGCACAATTAAAGAGGGATGGCCTAAAGTGCCAGGATGAAGCTTTAACTGGGCAGAGCAGTGGTGCAAACCACCCTCCAGGCTCCAGGAGCAAGCTGCTGGTTCTTAGCTGGTGGATAAAAGTGCAAAGCTGCCAGTGAGATTCCTGAAAAGCCAAGCCAGCAAACTCACTTTGTCCCAGCCCAAAGGGCACACATTGACCACACAGGGCACAAGGGAGAGGGGTTTTTCTTCTGCTGGGCACAAGCTGTCATCCACCACGGTCTCCAGGCCGTCACGGAACTGCACACAGGTCAGGTTCTGCTGGGCAACTCCAGTCCCACAGACAGCAGAGCATTCATCTCTCGGGGACATCTTCCACCTGAATGGGAGGCAATTGCACCGCCCTGTTTCCCTTCTGGATCAGGGAGGTTCATTACTCAGGCCACTGATTACAGAAATGGGTCATGCAGAGCATTCAGCTTCTCTGTTTCAAAAGCTTTGTCTGGATGTGACCTGGAGAGGACAATTTAAGTCCTTTCACTGACAGCTTTCAAGGACTAAAAGCACCTAAGCTAAGGAGCTATAGTTCACAGTGTAATCACTTTTTACTGAACACTGAAATGTCTGTGAGGGCAGTGTCTGAGCAGGCTTGGCCCGTGGTCCTCCTTCCAGAATAATCAACACAAGGATCAACCCTTTTTGTTGGCACCATCTTGGAGAGGATGTGAGAGGCATCTTCTTCTGGCCATGCCCTCAGAGTATCTCCACTTAGCAGATTACTGTAAAACATTGCAAGGACTGTTTCCAGTTCCTTCAGCTGACGTCTCAATTACCTCACGGGACCAGGACCAGGAAAGACAGAACATGGTTTGGGAGCTGCTACCCCATTAGAATTAGGAGGAAACTACTTCATACTTCTCTTTTTTTTTTTCCACCTTGCACAAGACCAAAGCAGAGCCTGGGATAAGTGGCAGAGAAAAGCAGGAATCCAGCAGAGCTCCCAGGAACACCAACCTGTACAGGCACGGCTCCATGGCACAGGGCCTGTGCTCTGGGAGGGGCTGGGGCAGCTCCAGACACCACTGATCCTCTGCTACTTCGTTCCTGGTCTGATCAAAGCACACATGGACCACTGGGAGCACCCCTGGGACACAAATGGAAAAGGAATTGAAGTTGTGACCAGAGTGAACTGGTCATAATTGGTCATAACTGCTATGGCAGGGAGATGCAGAGATTTTGCTTCACTCAATCACCTGAGAAAGAAAATGGAGTGTGGGGAATTCAGACTTCTGTAAACACACAAACCCCTTCTCTGTGACATAACCTCCCTCAAGAGTTTTAAAGTGATTTTCCAAGGTGAGCACCCCAGCAGAGGAGAAGTTTGATTGATAATCCCCTACCAAAGTGGGAAAGTTGCCCTAAACTGGCTGTTTGAAAGAACAAGGATATCAATCCTAATTTGGAACAAATTACTTCGAATGATCTGACTGATGAGGGACAGCAAAAAGGCTCTAGGAGGGGGGACTGGTTCTAAATGCCACTGTCTAGAACTGACCAGGTAATATCATCACACAGCCTTTGTGCTCAGACAGCACCAACCTCCTCAAAGGCACCATCGACAGCCAAACCCAGACTAGAGGTGCTGGCAGAGAAACTGGAGACATCCAGTGCCTGCAGCAGGCAAGGAATGAAATATTCATAAGCTACAGCTACAGAGAAGGTTTTTAACAATAACGAACCTAAAAAGCAAAGCAGAAGAAAAGTCAGACTCAAAGCAAAGCTAAAAGGAGCCTCCTTTCAGTGAATGGGCTGCAGGGGAGCCAGGCATTCCCGAATCTCAGGCAGCATCACCCTGAGCACCAAACGTCCAGAATCAATCAGCAACCTTATCTTTGCTCTACCCTCCTTGTTTCCAGATAATGACTATTGCTAAGGAGGGCCTGTGCATCACTTTCAGCTCTCAAGGTGCCATTTCAGCCCAGATTCTCAACTTTCTGTTATTTTAAGTCCCGATTTTTCTCTTTTTTTTTTTTCTGTTTGTGGCTGCATTAGCTGGAGGCTCTGGAGCATTCTGAGCTCTTTACTTCAGGGTTTCAGTAGTCAGTTCACCTGGGGGATTTGCTGGAGAAAAGCTCTCCAGGCATAACTAGTTGTACAGATTGACTTCCATAAATATTCATTAATGCACATTCTAAATCCTCGTCACAGAAGCCTTGAGAGGCCTGACAGTGTCATCTGAATTATCTGGTAAACAAGATGTCAGGCCATCTATCAGAGCGAATTCTTACAATCTGCATTATGATTCCTTCAGGGAGACAGAAAGGATTAGCCATGGCACAGGAATAGAATTCTAAGAAGGAAGTTTCATAATTAGCTCTGAGGCTTTAGTTAGACACCAGATACCCCTCTGGTCTCAGACTTCTGATGTTTGGCCAACTTCAAATTACAGTCTTCAATAACTTTGAAACATCTGAGAAAATTATTTAGTCTTAAAACCAAGGGTTCAGTTAAAACCTATTTAAAAATCCTCTCCACGATCAAACATTTTTCAGCATCATTCTGAGGATTCAGCTCATTTGCTGATTTGTTCATTTAATTCAAAAGCTCCACCACTTTTGCCTTTGGTTCAGTTTAACACTGGCAACTGCAGCAATCATTTCCAGCACTCTGCTTTTAAATTCAGTTCAGACCAAACCAGAAGTCTCTATAAAAAGTGAAGACTGAGTCCTGCTGCCTCACCTTCCCCACAGGTCACTGAACACGGGCCCTGCTGAGGAATCCACAGATAGGTCAGGTTCTCCCTGGGCACAAAGTAGCTGAAGGTGATGTCTGGGTTGGTGGCATTGCCATATTCTTTTGTGTACCTCCTGTACACCTGGGCAAGGAAAAACTGTGGTCAGTGCACAAGAAAACTTGGATTTATTTCTCAGAATGGAGGAAGAAGCCAGTTCCCCTTCTTTCCACCCAACCCTGAGTCTCACTGCAGTGCCTCAGTCCCAGCCAGATGCAGTCAGAGCACTCAGCCTGTGAATTCTGGGCACTGGAAAGGGTTAAGCCAAGCAGAAGGTTTAACTCAGTGTGGTTTTCCCCACACAACCACCCTCAGACCTGCAGGAAGCCTGTGGGCAGCCAACCCCCAGCCATTCCCAAGAAAAGCAATATTGTCACTCTCCAGTGAACACCATCACCCCCAGCCTGGGACACAAAGTCCCCTGAATCCACCACACCTGGGTTCTGCAGCAAAGCCACCCAAACCTGCCCACTTCTGCCTGGCCCCCTTCCAGCTCTGCTGCTTTCATTTACCTGTATTTCAATTTCTTCCTGTGTTGGCCCATCCACATGGATTTCCTCCAGGCCTGGCAGGTTGTCCTTGGTGAGAAACACTTGGTATTTGATCTGGTTGTCCTCCAGAACGGACGGGTAGGTGACATTCAGTGAGATTTTTCCTTTTCCAGCCACCACGTACTCTCCTTTAACCTTCACAGCTGGAGGAGCAGTGATGTTAAGAGGCATGGTGTGGTCACCAGGATCCCCTGGTGCTGGCCACGTGGTAGGAACCAGTTTGACCCAAGCTGGGCCATCCCAAGGAGCACAGCTTCTACAGCTTCCCTCTGCAGAGCATCCCACGAGCAAAACACAGCACCAACAATTCCATTTCTTTGCCGGCACAAGCTCCTTTCAACCCTGCCTGCATCCCCTCCTGTCCTTCTCATCCCACTCACCCAGGTGTGTGAAGAGAGGCCTCCTGTTGGCAACACGGACCGAGGTGGTGTTGTAGGGCAGGGACAGAAACGTCACGTACTCTGGAAGGGTGGAAAGGAGGAAGATGTGGTCACCTTCCGTCACTGAACCTCCGCTGGGAGGGCTGGAGATTGCAGCTCAACTCCTAAATTCACACTGTCCCTGTGCTCCTTGCCTTGAACATGGTGGTGGTGGCACAGCAAACACAGCTGAGCTGGATTCTGTGTCCTGTTCTCACCTTTCTGTGGTTCTTTTTAGGTTCTCTGCTAATGTCTCTCGGTGAGACTGCAAGAGCCAGACCAGTTCCCAAATGGACATTTCACATCTCAGGAAACACGGACTACACCCTCAGGGATGTGCTGGGATCGTTGGGCTGTCCTGTGCAGGGCCAGGAGTTGGACCCAGTGATCCTTGGGGATCCCTTCCAGCTCAGGATATTCATGATTCTATGATCTGATATCACCCTCAGCTCCCAGTAATTTGCTGGGCTTCCCAAACAGTTACATTTCTGATCCACATCCAGAGAATCATGACAAAAAAAGGCAGTCTGCCTACACAACAGCTACCTCACTCCACTGGACCACCCAAAATCCATCTCCATCCCCTCCATAAAATGAAATCAAGCAGAAGCAGAAGGGAGAAGTCACAGACAGAAGACTGTGAACACTGGCTCTGCACACAAACGTGCAGCACACAAACAGCAGCACAGGGCAGAGCCTGAGGGAGAGGGCTACACACCTCGAGCTTTTCCTTCGGTGTAGGATCCACTCACTCGGGTGCAAGTGGAGTTATCACCCCCACAGACCTTGCAGGGATCCATGACCTTCCTGGAGCCCATCTGGCCGTCACACCCAAATGCCTGAGCAGAGGGGAGAGCCTGTCAGCCTGGCCTGCTCCGAGAAAACAAGCGAGCAAAAACAACATTGCCTGAATTCCTGAAACTGCCCTTTCCATTTGCAAGTGGGATTTAGGGAGACAACAAAGAAAAAGATGCAGTTTGCACCTAGACCTACCACTGGACAGCAGCGTGCAAAGCCAGGGACTGGGAGGTCTCAGCTGAGAGCACAGCTCTCAGTAACTGTGACATTTTCTTTCCCATAAGAAGCAGCCCAAAAAGATCTCTCCCGTGACCTAAACCCAAAGCTCTGTGCTCTCTTCTACGAACTCTTTCTGGAGGGAGGGAGGGAGGAAAAACCAAAAGCCCAGGAGAACAGTGAACATGCATGGCAGGTTCTGAAGGAATCTTTAGCTCCCCAAACTCCCAAAGCCAAACCTAGCTCACATCCTTCAGTCCTATGGAACCCAGAAGAGAGATTCTATCCCCATTCCCACGAACAAGACTAATTTACACAAAGCTACAGGAGGATCTCAGCAGGCTTAACAGCAGAACATGTGCAACTGCTGAATTTGTGCTGGAGGCACTGATCCCAGGCTTTGGAAGCTGCCATAACATGCATATTTATCACTGCTGCCAACGAAACAGCCAAAATCAGAACAGGTTGTGCCTACACCCTCTGCTGTTCGTGGGGGGAAACACTTCACAAAACATGGTGAGCACGAGGATAATGAGAAAAACATAAAATTTACAGAGAGTATTCTGGGAATGTAAAGAAACAACAGAAAACATCCACCCGGGTCAGCACTGAGCAGCTCCTAAAATGCAGACAGCGCGGGGGAGTTGTATCCAAGGTCATCGGGAAAGAATGCCTTCCTCAGGTCCAACCCAGGGAAAAAACTCCCAAAGTTATACTCCAGTTTTGATCAGTGATACTCCAAAAATCAATCTGTTGACTTGTGATCCCCAGGTTTTGCTCCTTATCTTGCCACTGACCCAGTAATTCAAGTCACAGGACTTGCCTCCAAGACAGTCAGCATTTTGTGGGGCTAATTACAGCAGGCAAACTGAGCAGCTAATGATGTCTGCTCCACCAACACATAAACCAATTGCTTCTTGGATTAGGGACGAATAGCCCTGTGTGTTTACTGCATAATTAGCAGACTGTCTTATCTAGAGGGCATTGGATGCACAGACAGAACTGTGGATTTTTGGATTCCATCCAACACACCCAGAACGAAACTCTCTTCTGAGAAGAGCTCGCTCTGTCGTTTGGGGCACTGTGTTTTTACCTAGCAGGATTTCCCCTGACTCCTTTGGTGCAGATCACCTGCCAGGGGTTCACCTGGACTCCCCAGTCACTTACTGTGCATCTCCCCATCACACACAGATGGAGATCCCCGTGGTGCTCCGGGTCATCCTGCTCACACCTGGTTCCATCCAGGAACTTGTCCCCGCGGCTCACCATGAACTCCTTCCCCACAGCCCTGCACATGTGCTTGCAGAGCAGGTCCCCTGCAGCAGGCAGGCACAAGGAACGAGTTACTCTTTCAGGAAGGTACCTGGCTGCCCCATCGAGCAATAGGAAAAAGCCCAGAGAGGTTGTGGATTCCCATCCTTGGAAGTGTCCAAGGCCAGGTTGGACAGGGCTTGGAGCAGCCTGGGATAGTGGAAGGTGTCCCTGCCACGGTGGGATGAGATGAGTTTTAAAGTCCCTTCCAACCCAAACCATTCTGGGGTTCTGTGATCTGTCAGAGAGTACCCAGGTTTCTTGTGAAATCTAAAACACTCAGTGAAACAGCTTTTTAACTCCAAAGTACTGACAGGTCCACGAGCACTCCCTACACAAACTGAGGTTTTGGACGTTCCTTACCTTTGGCAAAGCCAAGAGCAGAAGTCCAGGTATAAAAGGATGGCGTTTCTACGTCAAGGTACAGTGGCTTTAAATTTGTTGCTGCACACTGTTCAGCCATAAAGTCCTGCTGGGTCATCGGACAGGCCTGGATCCCAGAGAGATTGTTGTGTAAGGAAAGGAAGTGACTGAGCACACGGTCCCAGGCAGCATTTAACCCTCTGGCTAAAGGCAAAACGCAGTGGCTGGTAAGTAAAATACCCAAACAACTGCAGAGAAAGAAGACCACTTTAAAGGGAGGCTGCAGGATATGCAGAGGATTGTGCCTGGAAGCTGATATCTTTGCTATTTATACAAAATAAATAGATAAGGGAAACAGGAACAACACAACAAAGTCCCCTTGAAGAAAACCATCACTGTGAGTCACTATTTTCTCAGCATCTGTCCTGCTAGGGGGGCATAGAGAAAATGCTTCGTTACATGTGAACAATGCTCTTAAATAATCCTGCTGCCTTCAGTGGCACAAATACCTCTCGTGCTGTCAGACAGCTGGAGGTTGTACGCCAGGTCTTTATTCCTCCCTCCCAGAGCAGCCAGCTGTGGGAAGGACAGTCACAAAACACACAGCCCTCAGAGGGTCCAAGCGTTCAGGAGAAGTTCAGGTGATGCCGAGCTCCATTACCTGTGTATTGCACATCTCCGCTTGCGTGCTGGCACCGCGGCACTCCTGCCCCCCAAAAGCAGGCCTGGAAAGGACAGAATTCCTCAGCAGAGGCAGGATTGTCCCAAGCACAGAGGAAGACTCAGCCTCGAGGCCCTGAGGACAGCCAGGTCCCCACTCTCACCTGGGGTTGTTACAGAAGCGCTGCCTCACCGCGACCCCGCCGCCGCAGCTGCGGGAGCAGGGGGAGAGGGGGCTCCAGGCAGACCAGCGCCCATGGACCACAGCCATGGGGTTCAGTTCCTCCAGAGAGCTGCACTGACCCTTGGAGCACCACTAGGAGCAAGAACACACAGAACTGGCAGCAGCGAACCCAGCAGGGCTGGGATCTAAAAGGTTGGCACAAGTCTTTGGCAGGCCAGTAACCCAAGGGGCATGAGGCACCTCCTCACAAGAGGCTGAAAGTCCCATTCCTAATTAGGGTCTAACATGAGGCTGGGGTTAAAAAACAGAGCAAGCAGGGCATTTCAAGTAGAAGGAGAGCTCAGATATCAGGCTATAGAAGTGCAAAGCAACTCCAGAGATACAGACAAGGTAGAAGCACCAAGATCAGGACATAACAGTACCAGTTTGTGACTGGTTTTAGCTCCCTGGCCAAGGGGCAGAGAGTGCCAGGTACCTTCCAGCCACTGACAAAGCTTTGCTGTCTGAGCTCCACAGCCCCCAGACCCACTCCTGGAGGTGGGAGCCTCCTTACCTTATTGATCCCACACTCGGTTCCATCCAGGAGGGGAACCAGAAGCCGAGTACAGCTGGATTTGTCTGCTGGTTGTACGTGGCACGAGAGAACTTTACAGATGTCCTGGTGTGACCAGAAAATCAGGGAGTTCAGGGAGTCGGGCACAGCAACACAGCAGCCCCAAAAGTCTAAACAGTGCATGTCCCAGGTTTTCTCACAGACACCCAACAATGCAATTTCCTTCATTTTTCCTGCTATTGGGAAAAAAGCTGTGGGCAAGTCCAAAGACCATCACTGTAGTGATCACCAGCTGTAATGCTGGAAGATGATCAACTGAAGCAATTAAAGTTTCACCCACCTTAGTGTTTCCTCATTAACAAAACACGTCCTGATGGCAGCTATTAAACACGCTGTGCTTCCCAGACAAAGGGATTTGAGCCATGGCAGGGAAGCTGGAGGAATCCAGGGAACAAGAATTCCCCGAGGCAGGACCCTGGGTGGGTGCACCCAGCACTGCTAGGCCAGCTGTGCACAACAGCACCCAACTGTGCAAACCTTACAGGAAGGAGGCGATGGAGAGAAGGGAAACATTTCAAAAGCCTTGCCAAGGAATCCGTGGCAGCAAAGCACCTTCAATCCCTTCAGAATAAAAATGCTGCCAGCCCCCTTTCCCAGAATTTTGCCTCCTGAACGTTCCCCTGGTGCCCTTAGCAAGCCAGACAAACTTTCTACCTACAACATTGCTGTCAGCAAAGGTGCAAGCTGTGGCCACACTCCCAAAGGCTATTTTACATTGCTCATCTGCTCCGTAGTACAAGCCAGGCTTCCACCCCGGGATGCTGCCGTCCATGTCCGGCAGGTCATTCAAGCAGCTTGTTTGGCCTGTACTGATAGAAACACGAGGAATATCACTTTCCCAGCTGTGGGTAGTGAGGACAGTGACATGTTTGCAAACTTGTGCTGAGTTTCACTCTGGGAGTTGGCTGCTGCTTTCCCAGACAACACATGCTCGCTGTGGGCTGGGATGGATTTAGTTGCAGCAGCTGCCTGGAGATGCTCGCAGTTCCCTGCTGCTGGAGTTCTATCCCATTCCTGTCCTGCACCCAGCCAGCACAGCCTGCAGTGCCTGTCTGAGCCTGGATGCTCTGATGTTGTAAATAAAATGTGCAGGCTGAGCCAGTGTCTGAGAAATCCAACCCAGCCCAGGCGCGTCAGGCACCAACCAAAGCCACTTCCAGCTACGCGAAGCAAAATCTGGGTTTAACCTCAGCAACAAGTGCTAAGAGATAAACAAACCCCAAGCTTTTCACTGTTCCTCATTTTTCAGTAATTTTTTTTTTTTTTTTTATTCTTCGAGATTTTCTCTTCTAAGCTCCCAGCACAGGGAACTGAAGAACTCAACCATTCCCTTACCTGACAAGGGCCAGGAACTGCTCCCGACTGCACGGAGACCAGGTGAGGTCGATGCTGTTGTGGTTTCCTGCTGAGCCCATGATGTAACCACTGCTGCTGCACAGATTCCCCTCTCCATCGTGGGCAATTCCAAGGCTGTAACAGAAGCAGAACAGAGCCCTGAGGAGAAGAAACCCAGAGGCTGGATTCCCTCAGAGCCTCCCTTCTCTAAGCAAGGACTGAGCTCCCTCTGCAGCCCTTCCTTCTACTGTTGTCACAAAGGGTTTCTCTCCTCTTTGCAGCTTCTAATTGTCACAGAGCATGCAGGAAAGCAATAAATGCAAGGAATTCTTTCCAAAATAACCCATGACAATGGCCAGAAGGTTTAGAATAATCCATGGGAAACTCCCTGGTATGTCAAGAGATCCTTTTGCTTCTTTCCTTAAACTGGAGGATGCTTTTACCTGAATAAAAACCTCCTGGGCTGCTCTGGCAGTTTCCTACTGACCTGTGCCCAATCTCATGGGCTATGGTGACTCCGAGGTCAAAGCCAGTGTCCTGGGTAATCACACAGCTCCAGAAGGAGGAGCACACTCCCCCTAACTGAGTCACTCCACGAAGCTCCTTGTTCCCATCAGGCAACTCCAGGTCAAACCTAAGGTAAGGGAGACACAGAGAGGAAAGAGCAAAGAGCCCCCACAGCAAGGGAAGTCAGGTCTAGACATTCAGCTGAATTGATCTGAGCTTTCCTGGTCTGGCTTTGCCAGCTAGCTAACATTTCTGCTGACACACAGAGTTCCCCAGGGCAAGATGGCAGCAACGGGGTCCCACGAGTGCCCAATGCTCAAAATTTATGATGAATCCACATTTAAAAATCCAAATATCCTCAGATAAGCAGAACTGACTAAAATGACCTAATCCTATTTCCCAGTCCCTGCCAGGGCAGGGAGCTCAGCACCTGGTGATGTAGAGGACGATGTCAGCGTGCTGGGGGTCAGAGTCGTTCTGGGGGTTCACCTTCTTGCTCCACTCACAGACGCTGATGAGGGAGGAGGTGATGTTGGTTGTGATGTTCAGCTCTACCTGCAGGGAAGGCACACGCTGGCACATTCCAAACAGCCTTGAGCTCGGACAACACTCAAACTCAGCCCTCCCCTTACCTCTGGCTCTCTCAAAACCAGCATTTGCATGAGGTGAACCCTGAAATGAGCCCCCAGCGAGGCATCTCTGAGCAGCTCTGCTCCCTGAGAAGAGACAGAAACATTCAATAAAGAAGGGGTTTGAGGACTCCCACTCCCTGTTCCCAAGAACTTGGCTGCACTCACTACAAAGGTAACTACAACATTAACATATTGCACTACAAATGTGAATAAATCTGCCAAGGGGTGAGAAGTGGTTGGATTTGTCAGACACTCTGAAGCAGAGAGAAGAACCTGCATGAGAAGTTTCATAGGGGAGTGAGCGCTAAAGGCTCTTCTGCAGTGCACACACAGAAAATGCAAAGCCAAATTCTTAATAACAGCAAAGAGAGACACGAAAATTCTGCAATAGAAATAAAACAGCGAGATGTAAAATGTAAGATTGATTCCGTGGATTTGGCTCAACTCCACTGAAAGCAACAGGGTGAGAAAACTCTTCATGTGAGTTGCAACATCAGTAATGAAACTCAGAGCTACGTTTTCTATGTGGGTTTTAAACCCTCTAAGATCTTTTACTCATGCAGCTCCTCATACAAGGGAATCTGGGGAGTTTTGTGCCCAGGGAAGCATGGAGCAATGCCCTGCACATGAGCTCTGTACCAGGGACAGGACTAAAATCTTTATTTCAAATATGTTAAGGTCCACAAAGGGAGGTCTGCTACAAGGTGAATTGCCTGCACCACTTTAACCAACACCCCAAGCACGCTGAGAGTGCCCTCCCAGAGGTGCTGCCTGGGACACAGCCTGGACCCCGCTCTGGGGCAGGATCCCAAACACAGAGCCACTCACAATGTTCAGGTTGGCCAGGACGTATCGCTCCGTGTCCTCTTTGTGGTACAAGTAAACATCTGGCCCTGCCACCACCATCAGCTCCAGATGTTTGACAGCTGCCTCAGCCCTCTTCTGCAGGCGAGGAGGAGCCCGCCCTGCTGGACAGCACAAAGGGGCACAGGGAGGTTCAAAAGCTCCATAAAAGGTCCTATAGATCCACTCCCTTTCCCCAGAGGCTCCAATAACACAGCTGCAAGTCCCCCTTCTCCAGGGGCTCGCTCAGGTTTCCCACTTCTGGTGGTGTCTTTCACCTGTCAGCAGCTTTAGCAACACACCTGTGCTACCAAAATAACAACCACCCACCTCAAACACACTGCTGAGGAACGTGTGTGAGTCTACTCAGGTATTTGTAAACACACATCTTTCCTCATGGAAGCAATCCCCCGGGAGAAAGCTTTTCCAGCAGGGCTCCCTCTCCATGTCTGTTACCTCTCGCTGGCTCTGCCTCTCCTGCAGCACTTTTGAAGAGGATGTGGGGGCTGGAGAAGCCGAGGTCCTTCAGCAGAGCCACATCCTTGCTCCTGACTGGCCTGATGTGAATCTTCTCCTCGCCCACGGTGATGACTCCTTGCTGAAGCAGACAAAATCCCACCTCTGAGTTACTCCAAAGACATCTGCTACCCATGGAGATGGCAAAGATTTATTCAGTGGATGCTGCACCCACGTTTGGGGCATGAAGCTGCCACCCTCCAAAGGCTCACTCAGCTCATACTCACCAGCTGCCCTTCACAGAAGGTGACCCTGCTCGTGGCCCCAGGAGGCTGCAGGGGCTTTCCACCTGCAAAGCAGTTCCCTGGGAATCTCTTCAGGAAAATGAAGGAAGAGTTCACCACCTGGCTGCTCACAAAGGAGGAGGAAAGGAGGGCGTGGTCCTCTAGAAATTCAAAGGCATAGAGCTGGCCCCAGGCCTGGATGGAGCAATGCTGGACCCGGCAGGGCCTCGGCCCAGAATGTTCTTCTTTACAAGGGCAAGTTGGCTCAGCCACAACGAACTCAGGTACTGAAATGAGACAAGATCAGAACGAGGGGAAGAGTTATGAGAAATAATGGTACACAAAACCCAGTGTAAGGTCTGTCTCCCCAGGAAAAATACTCTGCAAATGACAGCTGTGGCCTCTTGGGGTCATGGTGTCAACAGCCAGAGAATTCCTGTGCTTTTGGCTACTCCAAAGTGAGGATAATCTGACTGGGAACACACAGCAGAACCTGGCACCTAATTTATTGGTGTTTCTGCTCTCTCAGTAAGGAGAACAGTTCATCTAAAAAGGCTGAGTTTCATCTCTGCAGCTGTTAGGTATTACTGAGTGGGAATTATCACAATCCAGAAAAAGACACCAGGATGAGCATTAGGTGAACTCACAAGGAGACAGTACCCTTCCTTTAGGGATTTGAGACTTCAAAACATATCTTTGTTCTGAACTATCATCAATCCAGACCCAGAATTCAAATCTCTTTGTGCATTTATTTTAAAAAAATAATTAACAAGTATTTAAAGTCACTTTTAGTCAAAAGCTTTCATCAGAAGATATGTTAATCTCGTAGAAAAACAGCAATGCAGAGAGTGGGGACTGCAGCAGAAATGTGCAAAGAGATTGAACACATTTCCTTCAGCAGATTTTAAACTCTGACCCAGCTCTTCAACCACTCTCACACTGAAACCCGGATTGCCTCACTCGCACTGGGACTCAGGAACACCAAATGCTTGTGAGATCAGGGGCTGTTAATCAGTGTCCTTAGCGCTATCAAACACCCAGGATTAGAAATCAACTGGCAGATGCGTTCCAAACCGAAGAGGGACTGAGCCCTGCATACCATCAGGCACTGAGCTGGTTCCAAAGTAAGAGAAAACATCTTCCGCATCCAAAGCGCTGAGGAATTTCTGCAAGGAGAAGAAGAGCTTTACGTTTTTTTCACGAAAAACAAATGGACACAAGACTATCCCTTCACTGGACCTAACCTGGAAGGAACGCCAGCAAACAGCTCAGCAAGTCCCAGTGCCAAGTCCTCGTGGCTTTCCTCCGCGCTAAGCACGGGCTGCACAACAGCCACCCAGGGGAAACAGCTTTATCTTCGCGATTAGCGAGCTCGGACGGAGTTTGGCTTAGAATCGTGTGGTCTCTTCTTTTTCTTTTTTTATTTTTATTTTTTTAACTTTTCTTAGAAGCACGGCCGCGTTCCTGGAAGGGCTGTTCTGGAGGTCAGACTCACCTCTGCGAGCGGCGGCCAGCACAGCCCCAGCGGGAGCATCGCGAGCGCCCGCAGCGCCAAGCTGACGGTCATGCTGGAGGAGCCGCGGACTCCGCGCCGAGCAGGGCGAGTTTTGGGCCCGAGGCATCACGTGGAGCGGAAGGGAAGAGCGAAAACAGCCTTTGAGCAAACAGGCTTTGAGCAAACACGCTTGCGGCGGGGGCGCGGGGGGCCGCGGCCGCACCGGCAGCTGGAGCGCGGCCGCCCTTGCGCAATGTCCGCGGCTTCTCCAACAGCGTGCGCCAGCCCCGGCGGCCAAGGGGCGGCTCAGGGGGGGGACGGGGGCCATGTGGCCCTGCGGACACACCCGTGTGTGGTGGGGTCACCCCGCGACCCCCCAGCCCCGGAACTCCGGAGCCGCCCCGGAACCCAAGCGCGGGCCGGCGTTCCCCGCCGGGGCGGTGCGGCGCTGTGCCGGTCCCCCTGCGGTAGCGCCGGCCCGGCTGGGACTCGGTGCCCCCTGATCCCGATCCCGATCCCGATCCCGGTCCCGATCCCACCCCGCTGACCCCCGCATGGCGAAGCAGAGTCCTGCGGAGTCCCAGGCGGCGGGGCCGAGCGCCGCGGCCCGCGGGAAGAGCAAGAAGAGGAGGAAGAAGAGGAAGGCCCTCGGGGAAGCGGCGGCCGCGCCGAAAGGCCCCGGCATGGCGGCCGTGGGTCCCCCCCGCAACCCCCAGGAGTTCTCCTCCAACTGGAAGGCGCTGCAGGAGGTGAGGGGGACCGGGGGATGCGGTGGGGGGAGCGGGAGACAGCCCTGGGGGGCTGGGACGGGGAAGCACCGGGGCCATGCTGGCAGTCCCTGAACGCCGCTCCACGGCGGAGCTAACACGGAGCGATGGCAGGGACACCTCCCACTGTGCCGGGCTGCTCCGAGCCCCGTCCAGCGCGGCCTTGGGCACTGCCAGGGATCCAGGGGCAGCCACAGCTGCTCTGGGGGGCAACCTGTGCCAGGGCCTCAGCACCCCCACAGAGAAGAATTTCTGCTCAATACCCCCTCTACTCCTGCTCTCTGGCAGTGGGAAGTCATTGTCCTTGTCTTGTCACTCCAAGCTCTTGTGAATCCCTCTACCTCTTTATTGAAAGCTCATTTTAGGTCATGGAAGGCCACTATTATGTCACCCTAAAGCTGTTTCTTTTCCAGGCTCTTTTCCCTTATCTTTTTCCCTTTTTTTTTCTTTAATGTCATTTTAGCTACTGAAACAAAAGGCAAATAACTCCAACAAGCCCCTCTCCACGGGTCAAACAGACACTAAAAAGAAGCAGCCACCCAAAGCAACCAAAAGCCCACAAGTCCCAGCAGTCAATAGGAATGGAAATGTGGTAAAGGCCAAACCCACAAATAAAATGGACAATGGTTCTGCTAAAGACACTCCTCCTTCAGCCAAGCCAGAATCCAAGGGGGTTACAGTGAATAAGAACTTAAATGGCACCAAAAGCAACGGGAAAGGCTGCAAAGAAAAAAAGAAAAATGGCATTGTTGTGAAGGAGAAGGATGAGCTGAAGCATAAGAGGAGGAAAGCTGAGGAACACGTGGAGCAGCAGCCCAAAGAGTGAGTACTTCAGGCAGCAGCCCTGGATGGGAATATTCATTCTGGGAGGAGCACAGAGAGGTACATTCAAAACAGCTGCACTCTTCCAGACTAAATTCTGGAAGAAATAAGACACACTTGGCCCCTGTTCCTCAGACACAGCAAGAAACCTGCAGAGGTGGCAGTCATAGACTTAATTTTCACAGGGTTTAGCTCTTGATTTAAAAAGTAAACATACTTTTTAACAACAGACACCAGATTGCTTTGAGACTGTTAAATGTAATTAAATCTGTTCTTCCCAGGGCTGACATCTGGTTTGATGACGTTGATCCCAAAGATATTGAAGCAGCAATAGGACCTGAAGCAGCCAAAATTGCCAGAAGGAACCTGGGACTGGAAACAGAGCAATCCCAGTCTGTGGAACAGGTGCTGGTGAAGGAAAAGGCTTTTGATGGGTGAGTGACATTCCAGGGGGAAGGATGGCAGCAGAGGCATCTGACAACTGATGTGCAGGTGCACGGTGAGCTGACATCTCCCCACATCTGCTGCCAGGTTTTGCCCTGCTCAAATCAACGTGTGAACCTTGTGAGCTCTACCTGGGCCCTGCAGAGGTGTCCCCAAGCTGTCCCTTTGCCTTTCAGGCTGACCCGAGCCGTGGCCATGGACTGTGAGATGGTGGGGGTGGGCCCCAAGGGCGAGGACAGCATCGTGGCTCGGGTGTCCATCGTCAACCAGTTTGGGAAGTGCGTTTATGATAAGTATGTCAAGCCTACAGAGAAGGTGACAGACTACAGGACAGCTGTTAGTGGCATACGGCCTCAGAATATAAACAAAGGTACGAGGGGTTTGCCCCAAAAGGTTTTTTTAAAGAGGGAGAATTCAATGGGTTGTCACACAAGCCTCACTGGCTGAGCTCGGAACAGTTTGAGACCTAATTTGGGGAAACAAAATGCTGAGATTTATGGTAAACTTAATGCTAATAAAAATCATGGGAAGAAGTACTTTTAGTTAGTGATCACTAACACCCTTGAAGGAATTAACCGGTGGAATATGGCATGGAAATAATAAAAAAAAATCATTTCCTTTTCATGCTGTATTCTTTATGGAATTCTCTACGTTCTAGCAAGCAGGGATTCAGTGTACTGTACAGTTTGCATAACTACAATTCCAAGGATACAGTTACTTCCCAGAAAAGATGCAGTGTTTTAGTTGTAGTTTGCTCATGAAAAGTGTTTCCTCTTTGCCTAAAAACGTGGCCTTTTTAGGTGAAGACTTTAAAACGGTTCAGAAGGAGGTTGCTGAGATCCTGAAGGGAAGGATTTTAGTTGGACACGCCTTACAGAATGATCTAAAGGTACATTGAAAATTAAATGTCTGATACATCATTCTGGATCAAGGGAACACACCTGAAGGCCTGGGAAGTGTGGTCCTGAATCCAGCCCGTGTCTGTATGATCGGGGTCTTGTCCTTTCATGGTTTTAAAGTGTCTCTTACAATGGATGGAAGGAAACAACAAGCAGCTGCACATTCAGCTCTGTAAAGTTTTGTGCAATAGCATGTTTTAGACTGAAAATACGATTTCTTCTAGGTCCTACTTCTTGATCATCCTCAGAAGAAGATGAGGGACACACAGAGATACAAACCTTTCAAACAGAGAGTCAAGGTAAGAGACTCCAGAGCTGCTGACTCACTCCTGTGCTTGCTTTTACCTGAACTTTCCTACCTCTGTACACATAAATCTCATAATTCGTTAATTATTCCTAATATTTCACCAGCAGGAAGGAACATGTGCTGTTCTTTGAGGAACGTAATGTTTTTATATATACACCCATCTCTGTTGTTTCAAGTCCTGTGAGACAGCACGGTTTATGATCTTTTCTGTTTCTAGAGCTCCAGGCCATCCCTGAAACTGCTCTGTGAGAGGCTGCTCAATGTTCAGGTGCAGACAGCAGAGCACTGCTCGGTAGGTACCTTCTCAGAACATCCAGCTCTGGCTTCTGGATTCAATCCAGAACGCTGTGCCTTCATTCCAGCGACACTCAGCAAGCTCTGCTTGGACACCAGCAGCAGTGAGATTGTCAGCTAGACTTGCTCACTGTTTCCTTATTTCATTAACAACTTTTGCACAGGTCAGCTGTATTTTGGTTAACTCTGAATTCTTGTTATTTTAAAATCCTTAAGGAAAAAAGTAATGATCAAGTATCAACTGCTTACCTTAAAAGGAGCATTCTGCACTGCTGTACTGTGGCAGGAGGGATAAACAGTGTGAGAGGCTACACCTGAACCTCAGCAGTTCCTTTCTTTCAGTGGGCAGGAAGATGGAAAAGAGGAATGAACTGGGGAAGCAAAACTGGGAGGGGAGCTCATAGATACTGTATCAAGGGAAAATTTTCATTATGACTTTGCCAGTGACAATCAGAAGTGCAGAGCCTTGTGGTGGGCCCTGGACTCTTAAGTACACCATTTATCCCTTTCACTAGGCACAGAGCCTAAATGTAAAAAGAGATCATGAAAAGTTAATTGGAAGGATGTATTAAAATGATGGAAGATTTAGCTACTTATTATCTCACATCTTTATCTGGTCTGTTCTCTCTCTCAGATCCAGGATGCACAAGCAGCTATGAGACTTTACACCTTGGAGAAAAAGAAATGGGAAGCTGCTGTTAAGAACAAAGCTAACAACAAAAATTGTAAAACGTAGAAACACAGGGTAGAATCTTCCATCTGCAGCATTTGCTGATTTCATGTCACATTCCAAATTTAGAGATAAGTCAGAACTGACAGCAGCTACTTCATAAAATCAATCCAAAGACAGTACTACAATAACCTGGAAGGACAGGAATGCTGCTGTCCAAGAAAGCTGCTGGTATCCCTGCTGGATGGTCCCTGTGCCTGGTGCCTGCTACTGTGTTCAAGCAACCTCTGTAACAAATGCCTGCAGGTGGGAAGAAACTTCAGTTAAATTTCTTCAAGGGAAACAGACACTGAATAAGTTTAAAAAAATTAAATTGTGGTAGATGAAGGAAGAAACTGCCATTGCTTTGTCAAAACTCCCAGGATTAAAATCTTTATTTCAAGTATGTTGAGGTGCACAAGGTGAGGTCTACTACAAGGTGAATTCTTAATTACTGCTGTTAGTCACACAGTTTAGTACCTAAACCGACAATAAATACCTGTTTATATATTGTTAATAGCCCAATATTCATCTTTCTGGTGAGAAGAATCTTCTAATGGAGCATCCAGGCTTTTGTATCCAGCAGTGTTCAAGTCTTGTTTTCAGACAAAGAGTTTTTCCTTCCTCAGTTTCGAAAGTGTGGCATCCACCAGGGTCAGAATCTCCTGGAGGGAAGGAAATGTGAGAATTGTCAAATAGAAGATTACCTTGTTGCTCCACTCTTTTTGGTATCCATTTATTAATAAAAACAATGTGTCTAACATAGGTCTGTAAGTGGCTGCTGTTGTTACAACAGGAGAGGGAGCTTTCTCCTCTTCTGATTATTTTTTTCTGCACTACCCTGTCTCTGCAGTGTTGATTAAAGTGGTGCAGGCAATGCCTGCAGGAGACCTTGGAGAACAGTTTGTAACTGTCTTTGAAACCAGTTCTGTAAATACATAACTAAAATCAGCAAAATTAAGACTAACCAGTTTTATTGGCTTGATGGACAAAATTAATTATTGGTTTCTTGCCAGCAAGCCCTTGCAAAAGTAATATTAGTGTAACACATTAAATAGCTCTGATAACTTTGCTGGTTTTTTCCTTTTTTCAGTTGTGACTACTTGGTGAAATTTAACATAAGGTAAATCTTCCCACAAACGGTCAGAAAGTTTTTGTTGGATTTTTGTTATTTGTTAACAATGCCACTTCCAAACCAAAAATAAATTGGATGTGATGTATTAACGGCTTTATTCCTGTAAACTTTAGCCTGGTTTAGCATGAAGACTGTAGAAAATTAATGTAATGTTGCGAGACCAGAACATAATTTTTAAAACATTTCAGCATAAACACCAACAACAACTTTCAACCACTTGTTCTCAGTAGTTAGAACTATCCTTACAACCTCAAATCTTTACGCCACGTGCAGCTAATTCTCTAAATTTCTGCACTATGATCAGAATCCATCACCAGAAATAATATACTAATAGACTTTATTATCACAGAGACTTCTCCATACCGTGCTAAATGGAAACTGGAGTTTTATTTCAGACAGCAGCTTTTCCATTTTCTGGGACCTCATATCCAGCATCACCTCATCTGCAGTGTCAATGAACAGGATACTTTATGGTTAAAGCACAACTACCAATGGAGCAGGAGCTAGAGGAGCACAGGGACAGGGCAGAGCTAACAAGGAGAAGGCAATGTAAGATGAAGTTAAAATGTTTTACCATCAAGAGTGGCATTTATTTGGGACAAGTGGAGTGAATTCTCAGGAGGATGAGTTGGAACTTTCTCAGACACAAAGTCTTTCCTGAGAGCAACTAACATGTCCCTGAGCAGCTGCTGTTTTACTGATTTTGGGGTTGGGAGAGAGGAGGAGATTCAGCAAGTAACAGCACCAGCCATCTCACCATACTGAGCCATCTCATTTATCAGCAGGCACAGAGCTTCTGCCACCCCTGGCTCATCGAAGTGAAGGTGATATTGATCTTTGATCAGCTCTATTCCACTGCCTTTTGAGTCCAGGAGAATTGCCAAAGCTGCAGTTTCTGCAAGGAGGACAAACACTGCTGGGCTCGTTGTAGCTGCAGACTGCATGATCTGCTTCCCATCCCCTCCCCAGCTGGCACACGTCATCTTTTCAGGGAGTTGTGCCCATTATTTTCAGTCTTCCTAAAAGCTAAAATGCCTAGAAGCATTTGAGAACAAGCAGAAGACCAGATATGCAGCTGACACCATCACGCAGGGCAGAAGTGATTTTAATGATTGTTTTCACATTGATGGAGGTGATTTGCAATTAATAAAACCAAAATTGCTGGATGTTACCTGACAGCCTCACAAGGCTGGCTAATGCCAGGCTGGCATTCTTCACCAGCACTGCTCTTTCTGGGTTCATCCTGAGTGCATCCAGCAAAAGTGCTGCAGTGGGCTCACAGTCACTGTCAGTTACACAACCTTTAAAGAAAATAAACAAAACACACAGAAAAGCCCAAAATTTCAATATCCTCCAAGCCAAAAGAATAAAGAGTCCTGAATACTCAACTTATTCTGCTGATGGGGAATAGAAATGTGATTGCTGAGGGTGTTTTGCTCAGCTTTTCCCTGTGGAATGATGGCACAAGGGCAGGCAGTAGGTAAATATGACAATATTCTTGCATGAGGAAGAAATAAGACAAAGTAATACTGCAAGGATTGGTTCCTTAGTGCACATGATAATGAAAGATTATTTCTTTTTTAACATGAAATATTGTTCCAAATCAACCAAGCAAATTGGCTGCCCACCAATGCAGTCCCCATTAGCAGTATCTGGTGATTTAATTGCTGCAGCTCATCAAAAATGGCTCCATTAGGGAGTTGCAGAGCGAGTGCAGGGAAGAGCGACCAAGACAGGATGCAAGTTCCTAACTCTGCTGCCATCTGCAGAGCCTCCTCCAGCCGAGCAGCCTGGATTGCAGGGATCACCACTGACACCCAGACATCCCAGCCTCTTCCATGCCCGAGGGGCAAGGAGACCGGGAACACACACACCTTGGAGTGACAGTGCCCACAGAGCCGAGCAGGCAGATTCTGCAACAACTCCGTTCTGAAGGTGTTGCTGAAGGACTGCAGAGGTGACAGGGACAGCACTTTCCAGCACTGCTTGGTCTCCATTATTCTCTGAATTACCTTAACAGAAAGGAAATGCATCAGGCAGAGTTATTTAATCAAGTAATAATATCATTGTACATCAAATTATATCAGTAAAACCTTAATGGGTGCTGGCATTGGAATAATGCAACATTGTTTTAGTCTGGAGGGCAGCAGAGGGAAGGACTCAAAAATGTACAGAACCAAACCAAATGCCACAGGACTAATAAATAATTCTGTTTATTGGAGAAAGCTGAACTTCTCCAGGAACTAGTGTTCTTTGCCATTTAAATTATGCATAGGGATCACAGCAAGAAACCTCCAGAAATAACCACAGTTTTGACAGAATCCGGGCTGCAGGATGGAGATTCAGCTGTCCCATAAATCCAACGGGTGATTTGTTGCACAGAGGGAATAAAACACAGTGAGTGCAACTGTGCACAATCTGTGCTTTCAGCCTTCCTTGATGATCAGAACACCACACACCTCTACAAGAACACGTCACAGAAACAAATCAGTAAATATAAAATCAGGTCACATCTTGGCCTGAACGGCAACAATTTAGCTTTGACACCTTATCACATAAAGGGTTGCTAAAAATAATCTACATTTATTTTTATTTTTCTCTCATTTAACTCTGAATCACTCAGTGATTCTAGCAGTGCAGTGGGAACAACTCTCCAGAATCACAAAACCACAGACTGGTTTGGGTTGGAAGGAACCTTAAAGATCATCTCATTCCAGCTCCCTGCACCAAGAATGGGAGAAAACTCCAGTACCAGGGACAGGAATGTCTGAACTCAATTAGGCACAATACCTGCTGCTCTTCAGTCACATGAGTGCAGGCACAATACTTGCTGTGTTCTACTTACCACTCACAGCCAAGCTCCAGAGAACGGCACAGCAAGAGAAGCAGATCTCGTCATTATGAAGAAAACGTCTTAAAATTGACAGAAGGTCTGGAATGACTCCAACTTTCCTGAGATTCTCCGCAGCTACTTCTGAAAACCACAGAAATTCTATAGAACCTGGTGTTTTTGTCCCACTCACTGGCCTCGAAACAGGCAGCACTACACGTATTTAAACGGAGATAAAAGACCGGTAACGTGAGCCCATCAGCTGGACAAAAGAAAGCAAGGGCACAGACCGAATTCCTTAACGAGATGCACTTAACACAGCTGATCCTTTCAAATGGATGTCTGGCCATCCTTTTTCCTCACAGACTTGGAATTCACCGAGCAGGAAAGGAACAGGGTGTAAATTACAATTTTTCACCTGTTTCCATTTTAACACTTCAAACCAAGCTTCAGAATTAGGAAACACTGTATAAAAATAGTTTCATCTTAGACATGACTCTTAGTAATACTTTTTTTTTAAGATTACCCCCTTGCTGCTAAATCCTTCTGTAACCATTTCTAAAAACAGTCTTTGATGACTGTTGAACTGACTCTGAAAACAACTAAAAATACTATAAATATTTAGCAATTACCAGTTCAGAAGAAAAGAAAACAAAGTAGAAGAATTAGGGAGAATGGTTTCAATTCATCATGGCACAGTCCAAAATAGAATTCAGGTTCTCTGCCCTCATTTTCTCAAGCACTACTATTTGCAGAGTTTGTATTTGTTTCCAAACCAAGAGGAAATACAGAATTGTATCTATTAGAACGGTCGTCTAAGTCCCTGAAGCCTCAGCATTGTATATTATGCTTTCAGGGGTGATATCTTATCAATATCTCATCAATTTTATCAATATTACCATTATTAAACTAATAAATACCCACAGACATCCACACCTCTCAGTGAAATCACAATTTCTGCATTGTATCTTGGATTTGTTTCAAAAAGTAAAAATAAATTAACATTCCCCAAAGAATGAGCAAGGTGACCCACCACTGGCTGAAACCATCATCAATAATGTGCAGAGCGATGAAAGGAACTCTTCATTTTCAGAGTGTTTTCTCACTGTGTGTAACAGGCAGCTGGCCACACACTCATCCAGGTCCACCATCACCCCCTGCTCCAGAGCTGTCACCACAAACATTGGAATAGAACAAAGATTTCAGTGGCTTTGAATGAAATCTGAACCCCCCTGCCCTGCAATCAGCATAGCAAAACATTCAATTAACAGCAGTTCTTCACATAAAATAAGGAAAAGTTACTTTCAACTTTCATTTCTGAAAGTCAGTTCTTAGTATTTTTAAGCTTGTGTCATTATCAGGTGGTTTTGGGGTAAATTGCCATGAAAGTGACAGCAGGGACCACACAAGAGACCTCAAATCACTTTAAAATTTAAATACCAAAACAATGAGAGTCTTTTTTATGCACTCTGGTAACACCCTCCATAACATGAAAACAAACTTGTTTGGACAAGATCAGCACCTATATTTAAAATTAACTCTTAACACAGAATTCCTGTATGCCAGTCCTGAGGGAAAGCCATAAGAATCCAGAAAGCTGCTTAACTTCCTTTAGTTCTTTACATTCATCCCCTAAAATCATTACTGACCCCATTATCTGCTCCATTAATCTTTACAAGAGCCAGCAGCAGGAGGAAGTCTTATAATTGTACCTTGACTAAGAATTTCAAGCAATAAAGTGCAGCCTGCTACGTGTAACTCCGGAGAATCGATGTGAGTCTTCATGGCACAAGTGATCACTTCCGTGCATTTTAGCAGACAGGGGAATGCTGTGGAGAAAAGAAATGGTTTGAGATGAGGTTCTTGAATCAAAGAGGACAAAACAGAGTGATTTTTTTTTTTTTTTAAATCTGTGTGGAAAATGTCTCCTATTAAAGACAGCTGAAGGCTGTGCCAGCCAAGTGTAGCCAACACTGGAATGCAGCAAGTTCTGGGGTGCAGGGAATCCCAAGCCATGCAGTTCAGAATCTGCAGAGGAAAGTGTTGCACCAGGACTCCTAATTCCAGGAACACTTGGAGCTTTTGGAATAGCCCATACAGCTACTCAGTGTACCCACAAATATGTGATACAACGATGAGGAAAACTAGGTGGTTTTAGGGATCCATTCTGAGCACTTTTGAAGCTGAGAGCATCACTCAGTCATGGTGCAGAAGTGCCAAACAAGCCAGATGTGAGCACAGCCTCGTATTACTGTCACCAGGGCTGGATGAGAATCCCACAGATCCATTCATCTTGTTATTTACAACCAAAGGTCATTGGATTGCCAAGTACAGCTTTCTTATGTTGAAGATACAGGTAAGTCTAAGGAGAAACCAAATTATTCTTTTTCTTTATCACTTAAAGCTATGAATAAATGAGTTTTAACATCATAAGCCAATGCCAGCATTAAAAGGCTGTCAAAGGACAGAGCATTTTATAACTGATTTAACACAGTGCTTTCAACTATTAACCTTGATCTGAAAGCTTCATTTGAAAAATGTGCAGTTTCTGGGAGAAAATACACAGCTTTCACCCTCACAGCTTTGCAAGACACACAGGAATAAGCCATGTGTAGCTTCCTTTTGCTCTGCCAGCCTTGCAGCCCCAGGAATTACCCCCAAGTCATCCCAGGACTTGTGGAAATCACCTTCCTCAAATGTCAGTCTGTTGACAATTCAAATGCCACTATTTTTTTCCCCAGTGCCCATTTTTCTTATCCAGTAAAACCCCTCTGCTGGTTAATAAAAGCATGTACAGAACAAGTATTGACACAATCCTATCAGCTACTGGCCTGGAGAAATAGGAAGAGAGGAATTTCATTCTCATTTATTGACATCAGAAATTTTTTCCTCTTCCTGTTCTCTAAAAACATAAGGAAGGAGCAGAATAAATAAATAAATAGATCAAATAGTGCCTTACCACTTTTATCCTTTACAAAGCTGGCAAGGTGCTGAATGCCTTTAGCCTGGACTTCTTCAATATCCCAGGAAGCCTGCATGAAGTCTAAGAAACCAAGGAAATTCTTCTAACCATTCCACACAAACACAAGGCACTCAAATTGTCTCTCTTTTGTGCAAGATGTGAATTCATATGAACGAAAATAATGAAATTTGGGAGTGTTGAAAAGAGAAAAACTTCTCTCCCAACTCATCAAACATTTCAGTATTACAAAGTGTTATGAGTCACAATTTATTTGGCATTATATATTTTTGGGGACCTGTTGGAATATTAAATCAGAGCAGGAATAGGAGCTTTAAATGCATTATTCCAATAGAAATTTCAGATTAAAATAACATCTTCCTTACTTAGAAGGAAAATAATGGAGCAGATCCTTTGTGGCATAAATTGGCAAACATGTCACAAAGCAAACAAAATAAGCGGAGCTCCCAAATTTTCTGAGGAATGACCTCTGACCCTGCTTAACTTTTGCAGTAGGAATGGCTGGGAATCTTAGGAGTTTAGAGAAAAGGCTCTGTAGTGATCCTTGCTCCAAAGAGTATCCTATTATAATTCAGGTAAAATGAGTGTCCAAGAATTTATTTCCAAGTAGAATATATCCTGACTGGAAGGGTCTATTTCCTGTGAAAATCACCTTCACATTAAACTCATTCTCCTTATTACCTAGAACACTTTCAACTCCTCCCTGAAAGAGCACATCTGTTACTATGGGAGACACAGACTTCTTCAGTTTTATTGAGGTGTCACCAGCAAAAGTCAGGCATTTCCCAATAAATGGAACAGTGACCAGATCCCTAGAATTTTGAGAGATAAAAGCAGCACCAGTGAGTTAGAACTGGTAAGGTAAAAAAGAAAAAAGATCTACAGGCATTGTTTCATTTTGATATAAAAAAACCCATCTAATATTACTTCTAGACTAGATTATTTTTGACAGAACTTAAACAATTTACTTCAAAACAGCTCATGAAAGAGCTCACACTGTACAAGCCATGCTTAGGTGTCAAGTTCAGGCTCATAAAATTGTGTATAACATTAATTTATAATACAACTGCAAAAAGGGACACACTTGTGCATCGCAGTGTCCACTCTGAATGAACATCAAATCTTTAATAACTCAATTTGTTGAGGCAGGAGGATAAGCAATGTTAACTAAACCCTTTCCAACAGCACCTAACATTCCCAATTTGTGGAGGTAGGAGGGGTTTAGGACAAAATAAATCAATGGAATGCAGCTGGAGCTCACCTTGCTGTGGGTCTCATGCTGGGCTCAATCTGTAGCATCATCAGTAAAATTGGAAAGAAAGGGAAATAGCTGCTTTCTCCATCCTGCATCAGTGTCAGGACTCCCTCAAGGCAGCTGCTGTCCCCTCTGATATCCTGCAGTAAGGAAGTTATCTCTTCTGCCTGGGAAGAACATAGTGTCAGAGAGCTCTCACAAATTCATTTACAGATATCCTGGTGAGTCCAGGACCCTTTAAATCCCTAATAAATCACTCTTACACACATTCAGAACAAAGCAGCTCATCATATCAAGGAGGACACAGCCCAGAGACCAGATGTCAGATTTCTCAGTAAAAGAAAAACCAAACGTTTCTGGAGCCATCCAAGACTTGCTGTCTGGAGAAACAAGAATCATATGGTGACGTTGCTGGCATTGTGATTCCCAAGACTACAAAACCCACTGTAACTAATGAACAATTTTCTAAGATGTTTCTGAGTATAAAGCTAAAAAGGATTCCAACTGGTTTTGGTTGCAGAGCTCAGAGTCACAGACATATCTATCATTTTCACTTGTGAACGCAATTAATGCTGCACACAACTGCCTATGAAAATCCTATTTAAAAGACAAATAGTATAATACAGAAAAAGGAGAGAGATGATTACTTTTTCCTCTTTCCTAATTTTTCTCTGAGGACTAAAAATATCCACCACAACCAAATCTTTTAAAAATACAGTAGGAAAAAAAATAGCAAAACAAAGACCTACCTTCTTCCACTCTTATTCTCCATTTCAGCTCATCTTTCATAAGTGTTTCAGTGCTGAAGTCACTAAGCATGAAGGATGCTCCACCAGTCACAAGGATGTTTGATGGCTTCAGATTTCTGCAACACAAATACTTTCTGTCAGCCTGTGAAATTAGAGTCTAATGGCATGTAATTACAAATTCCCTGCATCTTTAGCCCCTTTAGAAGGGTTGGGTTGGTTTTTTAGTGGGTTTTTGGCGGGGAGGGGGATTGGCTTGGACATTTTTTGCTTGTGTTTTGTTGGGGGTTTTTTTAATAAACAGGTGATAATCAACAAAAATACAATTCTTTTCTTCCCTAAATGCCTTAAAATTTGTAATTGTGACACAAATTGATCTAAGCATGGAATGCAAAGGTTGTCTCTTATTCAGATACACAAAGTAAACTTCGTCCATCACAGCCACAAAAACGTGAGCATTTACAGAGATGGGCAATTTTTAACATTCAAAAAAACAAGAGCTAATACCTCAGTCAAATGAGTATTCCAGACAAAACTCAGGAAATAGGTAACTTCCTTCAGAAGTCAAAAAAAAAAACTAATCTAAAGTCTTGAATTTCTACCCCCTACTTCTGCTTTTGGAAGAGTAAAATTCCCTGCCTCTGAGCACTGTGCTGAACCAACACTGCAAAGAACAAGGGCCTGTCAGAAAGAAAGAGATTTCTGCTTACCTGTGCCAAATATTTTGTTTGTGTATGTAAAACAAAGCATCCACCATCTGTCCCAGGAACTTTTGAACCACCTGTGGAGGGGAATAAACATAAAAGTGTAACACAAACAGAGTAACTTTCAAATATCTTTCAGAGGAGAGTTTCCAAAACCACCGTCCTGTGCTTTGAAGACTTTAGGGAGGATTTTCAGAAAGAAGGAATACCATAAAAGCAACAAGTCTCTCAGTTCAAACAGGTGCCTCTTCTGTACTTTTTACCATGTCTGTTATCTTTTCTGACTTCTGCCTCTTTTCCTTGATAAGAGCTGAAAGATCTCCTTGCCCTGAGTGCTGCATTACCAGGCAGAGGAACAGAGATGAGACCTGTAAATAAAACATTGCACCAAAATTGCTTAATTGGTTGCAGATAAGAAAGACAAAACCAAACAGGTGGGTGTGATGTTCATAGTACAAAAGGGTTCTGAGATGATTATTCCCTCACAGAATAGACAATATTTAATTTCTTTCATTAAAAATACAGCATGCTCGTTGTTTTAGCAAATAAAACAAACCAGCACTATCAGGCATCTTATCTGAAGCTGTATAGGATGATTCAAATCAATTATACATCCACAAAATCATCAAAGATTCTGTCCAAGCACTGAAGAAAATCTGCAAATAAATAAGTCACGGCTTTCAGCTTCTTATGGTCCCCTATAGAAAGTTTTTCATGCAGGCATGAAAATCAGAATTTCACACTAATTCCCATCAGAATCTGGGAGTCTGCCATGTGATGGACTCCAACAAGTACATATTCACAGCTTTTTAGTGTGTGTATTCAGGAGCCAAAAAAAACCAGCCTTGTTTCAAATCAAATAACCTTCTTTTTTAGCGTCTCATCCAAGTGACCCCAAATTTAAATCTGTGAATATGCTCATGTGCCTAGAACATAAGCCACACATTCCAGTTTTACAAATCCTATTCCATTCTCACCTCGTTATTCCAAGTCACAAACAATTCCTTGTAAGTACAGATGTGTGAATGGCGGAGTTTTAGCAAATCCATCGCCTGCATAGAATAAAATAAGATAAAACAGAGAGACAGTTTTCTATAGCTACACAGTCCTTCCCTTTCACAGGACCTTAAATAACACCCTATGCCAGTTCCTGACTTGTTCATGTCACTTTTCTGATCAAACTCTTCCAAAGTGCCAGCTGTGTTAAATATTTGCATCCTCAAGTGTGGAATGAAGGAAAATATTTCACTCAGACTCTACTCAGGGCTGCAACAGCCTTGTGGGATCCAAGGATATAAACTGATCCACAGGGAGATGATGTGTGAGCAACCCCCTTCTTCACTTCCTAAGATCCAAACCTGAAAACATTTCTTAGAATATAAGTCAGGATGATTTTTCAAGTGCAGCCATTATTTCCTGTAACCTCCATGCAAGCTTGAACCTCAGCAAATATAATGACACGAGAGATTTTTATCTCCTTGAAGGTGGTTTCCGTGCAGGGCTCTAACAAATCCTAATCACTTGAGCAAATTTGCTGATTATGTGGAAGATAAAAAGAATTCAGGTTACTCTCCTATAGCTGTGTTTGTGGCTGTGCAGACACCACAGAAAAACTAAAAAGAGCCACACTCCCAGACGGCACAACTGCATTTATTTCAATAGATATAGTTCAATATTTATTTCAACAGAAAAATTGGATCAAGTTTTGCTCGTAATGCCAGATTTGATACAGAAAGAGGTCGCCTCTCTGACCAGGATAAAACATTTGCAGAGACATCTATTCTCCCTCTTTTCCAGCTCCAGATGATGTGCATATTGGGAACTGTGAGACTCATCCATCATGTGCTGTTCCACATATTTCATTGAAACCATTTTTGGTATTTTAAGAGTATTTCTGATGCTTCTTACTCAAGGTATTGCATCAAGTTTGTGCCAAGAAAAAAGAAGTACAACAAAGGGAGAAAACCAGTCAAATCATTCACATTTAAAAAGTCCAACTCTGAAAAATGAGCATATAATGAAATATGTTATCTAGACATTGAGTTATTAATAATAAACTAAAACAGATCAAGGTTCTCCTTCAGCTGTAAGGCTAAAAGGATGAGTTTTGTTCTTTGGCTTCAGCAAACAAATAAAAACCCTGCGAATGGACTATTCTCCAAGAAGAATTGTCCATTTGAATTCAGGTATCCAAAAATAACAACAATTAATACAAAATCCTGGCCTGAGCCCAAGCAGAGGGCAGAGAGCACACCCCACAAATAGTCCTACCTGATTTACTTATTATTTACTCAGCTAACCCTTGTAGATAAAAGACTTGGTTCTATTAAGACTTTGGTCTTTGTAAGTGAAGTAGTAAAGAAAAGACTGCACTGATACCTCCTTCAAGGCCACATTTGCTTGGTGTTGGTCAATGCATTCAACCTGCACCAAATGAAAGGCAAGGGTGAGAACACATCCTGTCACAGAAACACAGGGGAACTTCAAGCCAGAACACTGTTGTCAAGGTGACTGGACTGGAAATGCTGTGTGAGATGACATAAATTTTCAATGCTAGCTCAAATCTCTAATGTTTGGGGCAGTTTTGGTGTCAGGAGAAGGGTAAGACAGAGCTGTAAACGAGCGTGTGACATACAGACAGTGCTTCTGCACTGTCAGGGCAGCAGTGAGCTGAGGTGAGAACACTGAGGGGACCTAAATAGGCTGCTGCCCTTTCCCCACTTCGAGCCTCAATATTCCAGTAAACTGATCTGAATCTCCCATTTTCCCAAAAAGCAGCACCGTAATGAGCAAGCCTACTCTTCCCCAGCAGCTGGGCTGCCCAGCCTGTGTCCCTTGTTACTACCACGGTGCCCCTGGAGATAACAAACATGCCAAACTCTTGTTTTCCTAGCAACCACCTCCTCACCTGCTTTATTGCATATTTCTTCTGGGCACCCTCATCTGTTTTCAGCTGAGCTGCCAGCATCGTGCCCAGTGCCCCGGGCTGGAGCTGCTCCAGCACCTGCAGGCACAGCAGACACCCAGAGCACCTGCTCAGCTGGGGCAGGACTGAGGCAAAAAGCGCCTTCCATTCACTTCCCCACAGAAACCTCCCGCACAGGGAACACCTCCAGCTCCCCGTGCCAGGACTAGGGGCACCCCCACCCTCACCCCAACTCCTGACAGGGACACAGGCCTTCCCTTCCCTCCAGGACATTCCCTGTGCTGAGAGGGCCCCCAGGGCCACCCACACCCCCTCCACGACCATATAACTTCCCCCCCGGGCCACTCAACCCTGTCCTCCCATGGTTGTGTGCTGCTCCCAGGGGTACCCACATCCCTTCCCTAGGGCCATGTACCCTCCATAAATCCCTCCAGCACCACTTTACCCACTTAGAGCCACTTACACCACGTCCCCAAGGGTAGCTGTACCCACAGCTCCTGCCCAGGTCACAGACCCCTCCTCAAGGCCCTGCACCCCACACAGACACCTCCAGCACCACCTACACCCCCACAACGCTGCAGCCGCCCGCTTATTGCCGAGTAGAGCCTAAACCTGGCGGCAGCACCTCGTATTTCTCCATGGCGGGGACACAGCCCGGCCGGCACTGCGGGGCAGCGGCCGTGAGGGCGGGGACATCCCCCTCCCACACAAGGGTAGAGGCGGGGCGCGGTCCCTTTAAGAGGGCTGAGGGGCGTGCCGGGGGCGTGTCCCGGCGGGGAGGCCCCGCCCCGCGCGCGCCGGCGCGGCGGCGCCTTCAAGGCCCGGCCCGTCCGACGTGGCAGCGCCTGCACCGAGCGCGGCCCGGCCCCGCCACCGCCCCGCCCGCCCAGAGCCAGCCCGGGCCCCGCCATGGGCCACAACGACATTATGAACACCGCCGAGGACTTCGCCGATCAGGTGGGTGCCCGCCCGCCTTCCTCCCCGTGCCCGCTCGGCGGCCTTTGTGCGCCGGGGCCACGCTGAGGGGCCCGGCTGAGCCAGGCCGGGATGGCGGCGGGGTCGCTGCCACCTCGGGGCCGCGCTGTGGCGGGGCGGGGGGGTTTTGGAATTATAGAGCTATGGAGTGGTTTGGGCTGGAAGGGATCCTAAAGATCGTGTCCTTCCAATCCTTGCCATGGGCAGGGACACCTTCCACTTTCCCGGGGTGCTTCAAGCCCCGTCCAAGTGGCCTTGGGCACTTTTAGGGATGGGGCAGCCACAGCTTCTCTGGGCACCCTGTGCCAGGGCCTCACCGCCCTCACAGGGAGGAATTTCTTCCCGATATCCAAGCTAAATTTCCCCACTTTCGATTTGTACCCATTCTACTTCGCCTTCTCACTACTTGCTCCTGGAAGTAGTCCGTTTCCATCTTTCCTGTAAGTTTCCTGTAAGTTCCTTCCGAGGGGACCCTGGGCCCGGCTCCCACCGCCGCAGGCCCAGCGGCCGCCCCTGCCCTCGAGTGAGCGCCCGAGCCTCTCGTACAGCGAGTTCTCCTTGGGGACAGGGCTTCTCTCAGGAGGGATTAAGTGGAAGGAGAGTAGGAGACGTCCCGGCTAGTGAGGAGGGCACAGAGGGGTGTGGGGAACCAGTGTGAGGTGGCAGGGACGGGACAGTGACCGGGTTATTCAACCTGGCAGGGTTAGATGGGATTTTAGGGAGAAATTCTTCTCTGTGAGGGTGGGGAGGCCCTGGCACAGGGTGCTCAGAGAAGCTGTGGCTGCCCCGTCCCTGGAAGTGTTCCAAGGCCAGGCTGAGTGGGGTTTGGAGCAACCTGGAGTAGTGAAAGGTGTCCCTGCCCATGGCAGGGGGTTGGAACAAGATGAGCTTTAGGGTCTTTCCAGCCCAAACCATTCTGTGATTTCATGAAACCGTGACCCATGTCTGGAAGCCCAAACTGGAAAAGGCTGGTCAGCACCGTGGTGCTGTGCTCAGGATTGGGGCAAAAGGAAAGCAAACAAGCTGATGTTGTCATGTAAACCTTCTTACGTTTATTTCAGTGGAGGCCCGAGTGATTTCTCTCTTAAATAGAAGTTTGTGATCTCTTACAATGTGTGACAACAGGAATATTTTGAGTGTAAGTAGTTGCTCTGCTGGGGGTGGTGTTGGAAAGATCTTCACAGTCATGGTGATTCATCTAATCGACAATAAGAGGCAGCAAGTAATCATATTCAGCAAATTGGCTGGAAAATGTGATTCTGCCTGGTTCTACAACTGCTGTGATTTAGTGTGAGTTGTGTGGTGCACGATAACACGTCACAGCTCTGAGGGGGCTGTGCTGCCTCTGTGTCTTTCACTGATTTCACTGGGAAAACCTGTTCTGCACTTCCTCCCCACCCCCAGATGGAAGAAGGAAGACTCGATTTAGAGACAGAGCTTCTTGTGGTGTGTGGAATACTCAGTTTAAGGGATGTCTGGATTATCTTGGTCATTCTCTGTTCACCTTGTCCTCTTGCTCGTTTTAGAGAAAGTGAACCATCACTGCAGTGTTCACAGTACTTTCCAAAATTTGCAGCCCTCGTCCTGACCTTTTTATAACACCTCTCTATTTATTCCTGTGGGGTTATTTCTAGATGTCCTTAACACCCCTTTTTTCACTCTGCTGAAAGCTCTTTTGTCCAGCTTAAATGTAGTTTGCCTCATCCTGAAGTGAGTTTTAAATGGCACAAATTCACTTGTGCTTGGCCACATCCTGTTTAAAGATGAGTCTTGCCTTTAGCTGCAGAATTTGGAGTTTTGCTACTCTTACCATCAGATTGCAAAATAATTTTTATGGTGTTCTGAGTAATAGCTCCTGTGATAATTCTGCCCTGTAGCTCAGTCAGAACCTTTGAGTACTGTCTGTGCTGCTAAAGCTCAGTGTCACACCAATGTAGGAGTGACTTTCTAAACACTAACCTTTGGTATGTATTGTGAAGTTAACACTTGGCATTACACGAGCTGTTAGTTCATCTTGGATTAAAAAAAGTATTTGGAACATTTGGACTGAAATTGTGTTGAAACTCCCCTGGTGGAGGCTGGACAATGGCTGTTCTGGGAGCTGAATGCATTCTCAGTGATGATCTTGCTTTTTCCACTCTCTGTACTAGTGCTGAACACATAATGAGTGTTAATTTCTGTAGCATAAAAACCCTGTGGGAGACTGTTATAGCTAATTCCACGTCTTATCAGGAAATCCTGAATGTCTCTTACAAAAGCAAGAATAATCTGTTCCTTAAATTCGAACAGTAACGCTTAGCTTTTCTCAGATACTGTAATTTCCCTTTGAATTAGCAAATTATGCCCTAGATGCCAAGATACTCAGCAGTAATAAGTGGCTCTTAATCCAGAGGTGAACTAGTGCACTGTCTTACAGGCAGCTAAGCTTGCCAGACAGCCAGTTGTCAGTGAAAGGGCTTGTCCTACTTCTCCCAAGGCTACATTCCCCTTTTCTCTCTCACCATTGAACTGGGGAGCTGAACTGGCATGAAAAAAAAATAAGGATTTTTTTTGTTTGTTTTTTCACTTGGTTCAGTTATCTCCTTGTTTAGGTCGAGTGAGGAGCAATACTGGGAGTGGGATTGCTGGTAACAGGTTGCTCTGAGCTGTAAGGAATTCCCAAGGACTGCAGTGGGGGAGACACTAACACCAGCCCAGTGTTGTTAATTAAATAATTCACATATTTGGAAATTAAGCCAATTTTTAGTGATTTTTGTTAAAATATTACATGGCCACCCCTTCAGTGCAGCCACCATGTACTGAAAATAGCTGTATCTGGGGCCTGCGTGGAATGTTTAGGATTGTCTCTCCTTTGTAATCCCTTTCTAAGAGGGAGCAGATCTCAGGCAACTTTCCTAGTGTCTGTAATAATCTTTAGGAATAAATCCTTAGGAATGTGGGTGCTTGGTATTTCTGCTGTTCAAAAAAAAAGATTCATAGACAAAAATGTGAGGAGACTATTGAGTCATTGTACAGCAGCGAGAGGGCTGCAAGGGAGAGCCAGACTGGGGGAATTTATTTAATTTTCCAAGATAAATGCTGATGTATCTTGTCCAGGTAATTCTGATATAGAATCACAGAACCACTTGGGTTGGGAGGGACCTTAAAGCCCCTCTTGTTCTAGCCCCTGCCATGGGCAGGGACACCTTCTACTATCCCAGGTTGCTCCAAGCCCTGTCCAGCCTGGCCTTGGACACTTCCAGGGATGGGGCAGCCACAGCTTCTCTGGGCACCCTGTGCCGGGGCCTCACCACACGCACAGGGAGGAATTTCTCCCTAATATTTAGCTTACATTTCCCCTCTTTCAGTTTGAACCCACTATTTCTTGTCCTTAATATCCTATTTTGCAGAAAATGGAAGGGAGAAGAAAACACTTCATTGTTAGTCTGAACTGTGTCTGTTATATTAAAATAACTGAATTTGGAAATGTTCTCTAGAACTTTGTCATGACAGTGCACTGATTGTTTATCATTATCAGCCAAATAGCCTGTTCTGGTTAGGCTGAGGAAAAATCTTCCCATGAAGAGTGACAATAAAATGCAATAAATTACTAAAAGTACAATTTTAAAAGTTGTGTTAATAAATAGCCTTTTGGAAAAGGGAGTTGGTATAAAGCACGCTTCAGAAGGGAAAAGCATTGAAAAATCTTCCTGCAGTTAAAAACCTGATTAATATTGCTGGCAATGCTGTAGTGGGTCAGAGCCCTCTTCCTGCCTTTGGAAATAAATGGGAAAGCCTGTTCCCAGTTTTTACAGTACTTTGTAGGCATTGGGCTAATGAATGTGATGGGTGTTGCTTGCATGTGATTTTGGGCACGATCTCTTTAAGTGAATTATATCCAGGTTGATGAGAGGAAGTGATTTTTCTCTCTGCCATTGGATTCAGCATCCTCTTCTGGGAAAGATAATTGGTGTCCCAGGCTGCTGGAGGTATTTGTTCTCCCAGAACCAAGCAATCCCTTAAAAGTATACAAGATATTTGGGATATGCCTTACCAGAAGCTCTAGACTAATAATGCTGTGCAGCTCAGGAGAGTTTCTGTATAGATGAGCAGCGTGCTGTTCCTCACTATGATCAGAACTTCCCTGATCCAAGAATACATAGAAAAAGGCTTCTGTGCTTGGACAGAACATACCTGCAAAAATTCCCAACTCATGTCCATGTATTGGACTTAAAATACCTGGAATTGTACCATGGTATATACAATAGAGTGGACTTTCAGCAAATTTGAGACTGTTGGAGATGGGGTCAAAATGAATCACTTTATTGCCTCTGTTTTGGTCAGGCCTTTATGGGTTTGAATATTTCAGTCCTCCTTTAGAAAAATGGGGTGTTGAGCGGAGCTTTGATTAAGGGATCCCTGGATCTTCTCGTGCATCTTTGGTTGTTAAACTTAAAGGAGCCTTTAAATCTATCTTTGCCTTTCTAATCCCATTAGAGGGGGAAGTGGCAACACAAAGCCCCTCTGGTGTATGTCAGTGACATGGCTGCCAACACAGAACCAGCTGTTCTTCTTTAAAATAATTTTATTTAGCATTCTCTTGTCTTTTCTCATGATGTTTTCACCTCTTCCAAGGAGACAGTATGTGTTGAGAGCAGTTGATGCAAAGCCCAGAGCAGAAAAAGCCATGCAGTTCGTTGATGTCGTGAGTTTAATGCTGCCACCTCCATCAGTGGCAGCAGTTTGGACCTGGATGTGTTGTGCTCAGTGCAGGGTGTGTTTCAGGTCCCATTTCTTAGCTGCAGCTATTGAACTGCAGCCACCGAGTTTCCCATGCGTGCCCCTTTATCTGTGTGAATCTTAAAGGAAGTGGGCTCGGGGTGCAGCTTTTGAGCCACACGGTGCTTGTGCTGTGCAGGGACCAACCCAGGGTAACTGGTGCTCTTCATTCAGTCCCACTGCTGCAGCTCTCATGTTTCTTGTCATTTATTCCATCTTCAGTTAAATTACTTGAGTGATTTACACCCAGATCCTCTAACTGTAAAATCACTTGATACCTGTTACATTCTCTTCCTGTAGTTGTGGTGTAGCTGTTTTCTTCCTTTCTCTCTGGGTCTCCTAGCTCCTTTGGCTTGGATTTTTGTTCCCACGGGCTGTTTCTGAAGCTTATTTGAGCTTGCTGTGTACAGGGGGTTCAACTTGAGTGCAGCTCCAGGAGCTATGGGTGTCCAGGGATGATGTGTGTGCCATGAGGTTGCTTAGCACTGGAGCTGCCGTAGGCTGCAGCCTCTCTGACTTGTCTGGAGCCCATTGGATGTGTGCACTCGTGTTTAATGACCAGTGTTAAATTCCCTCTGTTTGCCAAGAGAACAGGTAAATGTTAAGTGCCTTCTTGGATCCTTCACCTGGGCTGTTCATGGTTGTTTGGTTCCTGGGAAGGGGAAAATGAGATCAGCTCCTATGACCCACTTCAAAACAGCAAAGATGAGGCCTGGAGGAAGATATTCTCTACTATTTGTTGCTTTTTTCAGCCTTTCCACAGCACTGTTTTTATCCTTTCCTTACAGATTCCGAGCACTTGTCTTCTTTCATTTCTTTCTAGACCAAAATTGATTGTTCTGTATCTTACAAACGACTTCTGGCTTGTAAGAACTTTATTCTTAGTATTCCTCAGCAAGTTTCCTCGACCTCACAGTGAAACCCAGGAGGGAGGAAAGCTGTAAACTAAGATGTGTGTCTCATTCAGTGAGTGACAAAGATCAGAAATTCTCTTCTGACTCATTCATCCAACTGTTGACATGGCTTAAAAAAGCCTGAAGTGGCAGCCTGGAGGCAGAGTACAGCTGCACTTAAAATGCACTTGATTAAGGTGAATTTTGACCCTTAGACTCTGGATACAGGCAGTACAACAGTGCAGTCTGTTCAGGTATTAACTGTTTAATTGACTGTTAAGCATGTTTGCTGATTTTTTTTTTCTTGTGATAATCTATAGTTGCACAGTGAGCAAGGCTTGTCATTTGTGTAGCCTTTAGTATTGACTGATTGCTGCTGGCAGGAATAAACTGTCAGAAGTGGCTTTTGTCTCCTTCCTGGTGGAAGTCCCAATTAAGTAATAACCAGTGCTGCCCAGACGATTAAACACTTATCCTATCCCAGAGGCAGTAAGTTTTCCTGTGCACCCCACAGCCCGATAGAACATGACCCTCTAGACTCTGTTTGGCAATTCTGTATGTGTTCCTTTAATTATCGTAATTGCGGAGCAAACTGCCCCAGGAGCCTGCAGGATGAAGGGGGCCCAGATACATCTTCCATTCCCCAAAACTAAAGCTTGGCATCTGTTGCATGGTGATATCATTTCCTTTTAACCACTGCACTGAACTGTGGCTGTAAACGTCTGTTTCCTCTCTGCAGAGGATGCTCCTTTTAATGGAAGTAAAAACCTGCCTAGAGGATAGAGGGTGCAATTCCATGCAGTGGTCATGTAGATCTAAGATCTGCTGCTACTGTTTTTCTGAGCTGTTGGAGGGGAGAAGCTTGGCAAAAAATTGTGTAATGTTTTTTAACTTGTACAGAACTCGTCTTCTATCAGCCTGGCTCCCTGAATCCGGGTTGTTCCAGGGTGGTGAGTGCCGGAGCACGAGGGTGGGAGCAGGACTGCCCTTTCAGCTCCCGGCTATCTGATAGTTGAGCTGTAACATGAAACCCTTCGATACAGAAACTAAAACCAAGGTCAGCCTTCATTAGCGAGAGCTCCATCAAAGCACAGTTCCTGTTACACAGAAATGTGCTGCTGGACTCTGCTTTTCTCCAAGTCCTAGTCCAGTGGAGAGTGACAACAGGTTTCCCCTGCTGTTCCCAGTGGGTGAAAAAGCATTTCCTTAAATCCAAGTCCCAGTTTCTCTCTAGATGTTGGTGACCCTGAGTGCATGAGAACCGCTGGCATCAGTCTGCGGAGAGCAGGGCTCTGCTCTCCCTGCAGTATCCCATTTCCTGCCTTCCCTGCTAATGCCCTGTGTGCCCGTGCAGTTCCTGAGGGTGACGAAGCAGTACCTGCCCCACGTGGCCCGGCTGTGCCTGATCAGCACCTTCCTGGAGGATGGCATCCGCATGTGGTTCCAGTGGAGTGAACAGAGGGACTACATCGATGGCACGTGGAACTGTGGCTACTTCCTGGCCTCCATCTTTGTGTTCCTCAACCTCTTCGGGCAGCTGAGTAAGTGGCCCTGGGGCTGTTCAGGTGCAGGCAGAGCACTCCAGCGTGGCTGCAGCCCTGGCTCATGCAGGCACTGTGAATCATGGCAGCGTGGGATGCCTCACTGATTTCCTAATAGCCCCTGACAGCTCAGAACTGATAGTACTACATGGGCTGAATGAAAAGAACTCTGAATTGACCTGCTCCAGCCTTTCCTGGAAGCAGTCATGGAGAGGTTCTTGTGACACACTGCCTCTGAGTCAGAGATGCCAAGAATCCATCAGGACAATCTGGTTTCAGTTCTGTACATGCATCCATAAATACAAACCACACCCAGAGTTCTCTAAACTAAATACTCCTGTTTTCTTAAATGGGGCAATGCTGAGACTTTCTCAGCCTCTTGTTTTTATAGGCATTCATCTCCATGGCAAAGTCATACCCTGGAGAGGGTGCACTTAAGCCTGAGTGAGGTGCTTGTGTCAGAAATTTTTCCAAAGCCCAGGAATCAAAATAATCCCACAAGGAGTGCTCTGCTGTATGTGTGCTGGGTGGGCTCAGGGTATCAAAAATGGGGAGAGGTAAAATCTTTTCTGTTCATATTAGGTCCCTGATTTACTGTTCCTGATTGTCAATTTCTTATCTTGTGTCTGGATTTAGATTTTTTGCCCTCACTATTTTGTGTAGAGGGTCACCTTAATTTATTGCAGTTGCCAGTCCTCATGTCAAAGTGGCAAAGGCTGCCAGTGCTTTGTGATGGAAGACTTGAGAAAGCTTTTGGTTTTTGTCCTCTCAGGGAAAAGCAAATACAATATGATGGCCCTAACAGTTACCTCATGAAAGAAAAAAAAGAAAGGAAAATCCAAGTTAGCATTCCTGCAGCAGTTTTTTCCAAGTGTAACTGTGTTCAATTTCCCCACCTCAGGTGGCTGTATCCTGGTGCTGAGTAGGAACTTTGTGCAATATGCCTGCTTTGGACTGTTTGGAATTATAGCATTACAGGTAGGAGACTTAAATCTTCATCCCTTCTAAACTGTACCTTTCAAATCTCTCTTAGCCCCAGTACTCCCAACATGCTTAAATATAACTTGCAACCCTGGAATTTTTCTCCACCCTGGCCTAGTGCCAGTCCTCGATGGCCTTGAACTATTTTGCTGCTTCTGTTCTCCTGATGTGCCCAAAAGTTTTAATTGCAATTAGTCAGCTTGGAGACATTCATTCAATACTTGACCTTGACCAATTTAGCAGAAGTAACTGGCAATTCACCTGGATGTCAGTTAATGAGCCAAATGTGGAACTTGCAGTTGCTTTGGCCTTCAGCTGTGTTCCCATCACAAAGGATCCTACCCAGCAGCATCCTTCCCCTACAAAACCAGGGAATTTTTTGGGGGCCTAAAGCACAAATCAAATTCTGGCTTCCATTCCCTGTTTTACACAGACTCACTGGACCACACTGATGTAACCTACCGTGTTTCCCTCACTATATTGTATTTATAATTGAAGTCTGCTATGGCTAGTACAGACTTGAGATTGTAACAGAAATTCAGAACTTCAGTGTCATTTCTATGGTGTTTTAACCTGTTTTATTCTTTGCCTAGACTATTGCATACAGCATTCTATGGGACCTGAAGTTCTTGATGAGGTATGCCTGCTTCTGGAAGTTTTTATGGAAACAGAATGAAAACTGACACTTGGTGGCAGAGGAAATGATAACTTGTACATAGTATGTACTAGAAAGATTTTTACAAGTGATGCATTTACATTAAAGAAGAAATGACAGCACTTGAAAAATCAGGAGAGTCTGTGTTAAACTACAGACAGCAGGCTCAGGAAGGGGAAGACTAATCCTAACCCACTGGGATCCAAGTGCTTCTGCTGCTAACCTGGCTGAGAGCTCATCCAGCTGTCTACACTGGATTGGAGTCGCTTTTATTTCCTAAAAGGCAAAAATAGCAACTCTGCTTCTGCATGACTGAAGCCATTTTCTGAGAAAACTACAGCATGCAGTCACTGGTTTCTGGGATTTTAAACCTCTTAACACCTTCCCTAAGGACAAGACAAGATTATAAACATAAGCTATCCTGTCAGGCCCTGAGTGATGGTTTGCTGCTGCCTTTCCACCCCTCTGAGGGGAGGACAGCACAAGAGCTGCACTCTGGGCTTACTACAGCCCTGTCAATGTGTAACTTTTTAGCAGTGCTGCTGCTCTGTTTTCTCAGAGCAACCTCTGAACTACTTTGGCATATATGGCTAAACCTGAGGTACAGAATAACTTTAACACAACTAAATCCGTGTTGTAACAGCCACTGAAGCAACTGTACCTGAGTGGTGGGTGCTGGACTTCCCTGGCAGGCTGTGTTCCCACAAATCCTTGGTGTGCTCAGTGCTGCTGGGACTGGGAAGTCTAACACAGACCAACACACCCTACGGTGCAGAGCAAGTCACTCCTCACTCTCACGTAGATCCTTACTGAAATTGTCAGATGAGATTTTACAGATAGAGATCGGTGCAAGCTGTACTAAACTGCTTTTTCTTCTTTATTTTTTTTTTTTTTTCCCTTTTTCCCCATGTGTGTAGGAATCTTGCCCTTGGGGGAGGCTTGCTGCTGCTTCTGGCTGAGTCCCGCTCGGAGGGGAAGAGCATGTTTGCTGGTGTCCCCACTATGAGGGAGAGCTCCCCAAAGCAGTACATGCAGCTGGGGGGGCGTGTGCTGCTCGTCCTCATGTTCATGACCCTGCTACACTTTGATATGAACTTCTTTTCTGTAAGTATCCCAGCACTAAAGTATGAGTTGAGCAACTAGAATGTAGTAGCAGCGCCCAGATGGCCTGCAGGATCTGCTCAATGCTTATTGAAATCTCTAAGTAAAATTAATACTTTAGAAAATGTTATTAGGTTGTCTGTGCCACGACAACTGAATTTATCCAAGCTCTGCTCTGGGGTTGGTGTATCTATTTAAGAACTGTGTAAGTAAATGGCTTTTTTCATGGCTTTTTCCCTTGCAGATTCTGCAGAACATTGTGGGCACAGCTCTGATTATCTTGGTGGCAATTGGCTTCAAGACTAAGCTGGCTGCCTTGACTCTGGTCATCTGGCTGTTTGGCATCAACATCTACTTCAATGCCTTCTGGACCATCCCAGCCTACAAGCCCATGCACGACTTCCTCAAATACGATTTCTTCCAGACCATGTCTGTCATTGGAGGGCTCCTCCTCGTGGTTGCACTGGGTCCCGGCGGAGTCTCCATGGATGAGAAGAAAAAAGAGTGGTAACAGGAATAGCAACACTTCTTGGGACATACTGTACTAAGTCCAGAACTGATTCTCTATGGATTCAACAAAAACTGCCAGCATTTTACACGTACATGCCCCCTTCCTATAAAAGGCACAGATGTTTTGAATTTGATTTACTGTGGCACCAGTAATACAATAGATAAAACCCTATTTCTTCAAGGAATGTTGCCTAGGCTTATTCTAACTTCCTAGATTTGGAACTAACCCAAGGAACCTGCATTTTGCTGATGCTTCAGTGAATTGCAGTAGAACAGTTGCTGTCTGGAATGTCAGCAGTGTCTTAAAATTTGCAGAAAGGTGAGCAGATACAGCTGGATCACTCAGTGTGCTGTTGGGTTGTAGCTATAACTAAAAAAGTGGATCCCCTTTCTTGCCCTCATCAAAACTGTCTTGTGCATAAGGAGTTCCATTGCTGGTTATAGTATTGCTTGGCAAGGTGGAAAGCAGCATCAAAGAAAACCCAGGAAATCACTGTTATTTTGCTGCTTGGAGGCCTGTAATTCCTTTTTGTTTAACGGGGGGGAGGTCTTTCCTGATCCTGAACAGAAGGCAAAAAGAAAACCCTGAAAGTAGTTGTACCCCTTTCTGGGTTAGAAAAGGGAGAGGGTTTTCTAACATGTCCCAGTTCTGCCCTTGGGGAGAACAAGGGAGAATCCTGTATTAATCATGAATCCTGTATTGCTAATCAGATTTAAAGGAAGTGGGGGAGATAACTCTGAAGAGACAGAATGTTAGATTCTGTGAAAATTCTGTGCCAAAAGAATTCTTTATTCTACGTTCTTTCCCCAAAGTTGCCCCTCCTGAATTCCCAAGAAGGGGGCCAAGTTGTGCTGCAGGTTCCATAATAAAAGCTCCTTTCTGCTATTAACCAGCTTCCATCCATATATACCCCAAATTCATATTTGAATTGCAGGTTATTGGTGAAAACGTCTTGAGAATTACAGAAATTCCCCTTTTCTGTGCACTCAGTACTTGCCAGATGAGAGCAGTCAGATCTCCTAATCTGTAAGTGTTTCCTTCTTAGATTCACTTCTGTCAGTGTCTTGGCTGTAAAAGTCCCAGCTGACTGAAGAGCTTGGGTGCTGAGCTCTCCAGGACAGCCCCTCCTCTGCCACCTCAGACCACCCTGAGCTGTGCAGGGAGGAAATGTGGAAGTGGCCCCCCATTCCCAACTCTGCAGACGGTTATAGCTGAGGAATGTGAGTGCAAAGCCTAGGCAGTGGAGAAGCAGCCAGGGATGGACCTTCCACAGGAGGAACTCGTGAGAGTGAGGAGAGGAAGGCCCTGTTTGGCCTCTCAGTGCCACAACCTCTGTGCCATGACCACGCTTAGTGCTGCTCAGAGGAGGCGTTTTGTCCTCTCTTAGTCAACTAGGTGTGAACCTATTTCACTAGATTGTGGAGGAATTCTAGACAGCATGAGCCCTACCAACTTCCTACCGTTACACTGATTCCTTGCACTGTTGTCTCCCCTGAAGAAGATGCTCAGCTCTTGGTTCAAGGAGGAATTCTGCTGAACATCTCCAGTGGGAGCTCTTTCCCAGGGTCTCCTGATGAGGACACTCGCCTGGACAGTTCAGTTAAACGGTTGCTTTTTAGGAGAGAAAACTGGGCTGAAAGAACTAATGAAAAATAGAAGAGCACTGCTGAAAATTAAACCAGTGATTTCATCATCTTAAGGGGATAATAGCCTCTGTAAGGGCAAGATGTGCTGCTGCTGGAGGAAGCCAGTTGCTATCCCAGAATAGCTAGGGTTGGAAGAGACCTCTGGAGATCATCTAGTCCAACCCCCACATCCAGATTAATGGGAGGGGAATTCAGCATTAAGGTCAGGTCACTGATGGCTTGCTTTCCAAGGAAGTTTTGCAAGAGAAGTCTTCACCTCAAATGTTCCCTGTGCCTGACTTTTCCTGGCTAAACAAGCTGGTCCTTTCAGTCGCAGATCTGCAACACGGGAGGGAGGCTTTCACTCTTTCACTGCAGGTCTTACAACAGTTCTAGACTAATCAAGGCAGCCACTCTCAGATACCTGAACTGCTGCTGATGTTCATAGTATTTATAAATGACAGAAACTATTCCTGCAAGTAGCCCCTTAAGTTGTCTTTCTCAACTTCATTGTGTCCTGTCTAACTAAGGAGCTGGATGACAGACTGGTCTGAAATAGTGACCTGTTTCCTCTGTGAAAATCAAGTCCCCTTTCCAACACAAGACCCTAGAAAAGGAACAGATGCTGTCCCCTACAGCAGGAATACTTCAGTATTCCAGGGGCACAGTTAGGTGGAGGGCATTATCAGATACTTCTAGGCAGCACAATGTGCAGACTTACTAACTGTGAGTCCTGATGCAGAAGATTCTGGTTTCCTACATACACTGCTGTACTTGTGCATCTCCCAGAAATACAGTGACCTCTCCCCATGGCTGAGAAGCTCTCACAAGCAGGATGTCAGCTACCAATTGGCTCTGCAAAGTGTTCTGGAATTCATTCTGAATATATTTTTGCTTTCTATGTGGAAAAAAAGAAATAAGTATAAATTCTCATTTTATGCTGTATTTTGTACCTTAGTTGTGTTTGAAAATGTTTTGATTTTTGAAAACAATCAAAATAAAACAACGGCATCTTTGTATCCACTTGGCGTGTGTGGCTGGTGGTGCTCCACCGCTGAGCTGCTGTGCTTTCCTGCCTATCAAAAAGCAGCTTTCTGTAAAAACCTGAGCTGCCTGGACTTGACTGCAGCAGACATCCTTCCCATGGTGTGGGGCTGGCTTGAAGCTCTTGGAATACAACTTAATTCCACCCTCTTATTCCCCTTCACACCTGTAACAGTTAACTGGAATGGGCAAACCCTTCATCCTGTGCTCCCAATGGAATTGTTACACAACAGGCTTCAGGCCAGGTATTTAGCATTAAATTTATTTCCCATTGGTTGCTTTCTTGAAGTTTTTGGGTTTTCGATGATGGCTCTTGAATTTCTTCTTTAAAGGGCCTGTCTGTTTCTGTAGAGAAGAAAGTTAATCAGCTTATTTCCAACATCCAAATCAAGCCTTGCCTGAGACAGCTTAAAAAGAAAATTGAGTGTGATCTCCTTCAACAGCCAGAACAAGCCCAGGCCTGCTCACGGAGCCAGGATCCTGCAGCTCAGCTGCCCTTTCTGATGGTTTCATTAGGTCCAAACTGACAGGCTCCCTGCAGCAATGAATCTAAACTTTATCCAGCCCTAGCTTTCTAGTTTGACACAACTATAAAGGATCCAGCCCACTCGTCAGAGCCTGCCTCAGAGTTAAAGGTTTATCCCTCTTACTGTATCTAACTCAGCAGGATCAGCGATGTCATGTAAGGCAGTGCCTCAAAAGGGGCAGGAAAAGGCTCTAGAGGGACTCTGTGACTGCAAAAGGGTTGAATTTGTCTTTGTGTATTGGGAGGACAATTACAGAACCCACAAGACAAACATCAGCTTTCCTTCTGAGACGGTGTGGGGCAGGATCCCACCCAAGATGAGCTGTTTGTACAGGCACGAACATCCCTCACTGCCGCAGCCAGGATAAATACTGCCTGGCAGGAATTCACACCTCGGGATGCAAGTCACTGTCTGGCACGCCGGGAAAGTCTATTCTGAACAACTTTGCACCTTCTGCTGGTTCCCAGACAGGAATAGCTGGAACACCTACGGGATGGGATCCCAGCTCCACACCCCCTGCTGCTGCAGGCAGCGGGTTGACTCCCACCTTTCCTCTCTTGTTGCCAACTGCTCTGCTGCCATCCCTCCTTGCCCTGTGCTCTCTGTTCGCGTCTCCGTTCTGCTTGGCCCCGTCGTCCTCGCTGTCTGTCACAAAGTCATCGCTGCCCTTTGTGGTCTGTGGAGCTGATGGGTTTTTTTCTGGGAAGAGCGCAGCTAAAATACAAGGATTTAGCTCAGAATTAGTCCCCTGTGCACACAGGCTCTGCCTCCCCTAACTTTAAAAGTGATGTGGCTGGCTGCTTCCAGTCACCAGGCATACGTGTGTCACTACTGAAATACCTGGGAAATAAACACGCTGGTGTTTGATTGGAAATGTGCCTTGGTGCTCTTTCTATTCCCATTCTGGGAGCTTCAGCGCAGGTGGTGCCATGTGCTACACCTCTGCTCCTGCAGCAAGATGGATTTGCACCTCCAGATCTAAGTCAGCAGAATGGCCTGACCACCTTCTGTCAAAGACTTGCTGAGAAACAAGGGAAGTGGAGATTCCTAAAGCAGCAAATCCCAGTGCATCGTGTATCCCCTTCCCTCACACCCTGCATGATCCAACTCATTATTACTTAGCATTAACTATGCCTTATTTGGTGGTGATAAGCTTTTCCAAAACCCAAGGATCCCCAGCTGGATGAAGTCAGGTGCCTCTGGCACAGCAGCAGCAGGCAGGAGTGTAAAGAAACCAGGAGACAATTAGCCAGTAAAACTCCCTTCAGGACATGGATGGCACCAAGGTTCTCACTCACGTGGGTACAGGTCACTCATGCTGTCGTCTGTCTCCTCTCCATCCTCATCGCTGGACTTTGGTTCCCAGAACTCCTCTTTCCTGGGAGGCTGCCGGCTCCCGTTGGTTTGGTCATCAGGGTGCTGTGCCCGCTGCTTCTTCTGTCTCAGGCAGGCAGGGACGTATTCCACTCCTTCCCTCTGGCATTCCTCATCTAAGAGTGAGGGTCAGGCAGCACTGATCAGCCGCCCAGTCCCTGAGTCCTCCCATTCCCAGCCCAAGCTTGTAGGAAATGAAACTCAAAAGTAGAGCATGCTCCAACCCAGTTATACATCCATATAATCTACAGCATTATGGATCAGGGAAGATGTTAACACAGATTGTGCTGGACACATAAATCACACTCTGTGGGGGAGTTTTAGAGCTGATCCTCTCAAGGAAGGATGTTCCAAGGTATTTGCCAGAGGCCAACTGCTCCCTGTATCTGAGACCTTTCCTCCTAGCTGAAGAGGACACACTGATAGTAACACACTGCTGACAATTTAAACAAAACTGTCCCACTCACTTCACAGATCCACTGGACTCTCAACAGCTCAGGAAAGAAATGTTGCCTGGTTACAGCTTCAGAAAAAGCTACTTACACATTTTCAGGGCCTTCTGGTAGCGCTTCCCTTGGACGTGCCGCAGGACGTGCTCTGGAAGCTTGTTGATGTGTCTGAGGGTGAGCTTGCAGAACAGCTGGTGTCTGACAGACACAGAAAGAGCCAGCAACAGAGTTAAAGTGTGCTATGACTTCAGAACCTTTACTTACAAGCACTGCCCTCAAAGTTGATAAATACTTTATAAAGCCTTTCTCAGTCTCCCCAAACGCATAACGAAGTTTGTAAAGCCCAACCACTTTATGTCTGAGATTGAACAAAGTGCAAACACTGAACAAAGTGTAAAGCATAACACACAGGAGGAAGAATACATACAAATTCTTTGTGCTGGGCACTATGTGGGGCTCAAACGTGCCATAGTCAAACTCTCTGGCTGCCTTTACGAGCCGCTGGTACTTCTTGCCGCTGGTGTAAGCCTGCAGCTCCGACAGGCGACACGGCAGCTCATGTCCTGTCAGCCTGCACCTCACCTGAAAAAAACATGAATCGTCAGGAAACCGAGGGGATTATCCCACTGAACCTCAGAATCAATTCGGTTGGAAAAGACCTCTGAGATCATCGAGTCCAGCCTGTGACCAATCCTCACCTTGTCAACCAGACCATGGCACTCAGGTCCAGTCGTTCCCCAGGGATGGGGACTCCCTCACCTCCCTGCGCAGCCCCTTGCAGTGTCTGATCACCCTTCCCGCATCCATCCCAGGGCTGGGGAGGGCACGACAGACCAGCGCCCTGCTCCCCGGCCTTCCTCCGCGTTCCTCCGCCTGACAAACACCTCGGGGCAGGAGCTCGCTGGGGCCGAGCCCATCGGGTACCACGCGGTCCCGGCCCCATCACGGACCCTCAGGGCGGCCGCATCCCCTCAGGACCCTCAGGGTGCCCCCCCAGCTCCCACAGCCCCCACATGGGCGCACCTTGCCCGGCGCCGAGGGGCTGAGCAGCGGGTGCTGCCTCAGGAAGAGCCGCTCCGCCTCGGGCACCTCCGGCACGGCCGCGCCGCCGCCCGGGCCCGGCACCGCCATCGCGAGGGGCCGGGCCCGGGCGCGTTTCCCGTTCCGGGCCGCGGGCAGGGCGGGGGCGGTGCGGGGGCAGCGGGGCCGGGC
>VXBT01012525.1:387958-417246 GCA_013400235.1 Oriolus oriolus
CTGTCCCATGTAGGCCCTTGTTTCTGTCAAGAGCAGATAAAGCTGGTGTGTGTTTGCCGATAGCGTGGATCTGAGTTCATTGCTGTGCTATAAGCAGCTCTGTAACAGAAATTTTATCTTATTTCATTTATGTTATAACCTAACGCATAGTGTTTCACAGGCAGTTGCTCATTTGAGACTTAAGTCAACAGATAAACAGTATTTCATGCCATCATCAAGTTAACTGATATCACCTAAATACAAGTTTTATAAAGCAGCGACATTACAAAGGATCGTTCTTACTCTGTGTAGGCATCGCAGTGCTTGATCAGAAGAACATTGTTTGGATATCCCCTAAATAAAGGAGGTTCTGGTCTGGTTCAAAAGAGTAGAGGTAAGAAAGTATTTGTCTGGGCTTCTGCCCCGTTTCACCCTAGTACCAGGATGTAATATTTTGTGCAAGAATTTGGCATCTCTTCTCTATAAATCTGTCTCGGAACAAAATCCTATTCCTCTTTCTGGTTTTCTGCAGATGTTTGTTTGAGGTTCTGCAGACCACGAAGTTCTACAGCAGCTGCTGACACATCTGGAGAGGATACCTTGCTGAAATGGGGCCTTCTCCTGGTCCCTCTGACCACATTCGGTCTCGGCACATGGCAGGTACAAATAAATATTTCATTTTTTCTAGAAATGACTTCTTGAGGGCTGTCAAGTTTTTCCATCTGTTTGGTCTAGTTCAAAGCACCGGCAGGATAAAGATTTGCTGTTATTTTACATTTCTGTTTTTCAAGTGTCCACTTGTAAGTCTTTAAAGGAAGCCTTTTTTTTTACACTTTTATTTTAGTATAAATATTTCCTCAAATTAAATTCAGTAGCCTCTCTTTTTATATCTCCAATTACCCTGATTTAGACCAGGTCTGATGAGAAATTTATGACCAAGGTTTGAAGGCTTGCTGGGGTTGTGACATCACTGTGTTCTACCCCAAGGTGTTATTTTGTGTTTGTTTACTTCCAGGTCCAGCGGCGCAAGTGGAAATTAGATTTGATTGCACAGTTGGCATCAAGAATCACAGCAGATCCCATCCCTCTGACATTAGAGTAAGAAAACAGGGATGGTTTGTTGTGTACAGAGCACTGACAGTTTCCTGGGAATATTAGATATGGACCGTGCACTAATGAGCTTGTGCTGAACTGACCTGCCTGAAAATGAAGGAATGCAATGGGAATTGGGATGTGCCAGCAAATTAGAAAGAGATCCTGATAATTTTTTAATTTTTACTAAAAGGATAAGTCAGTGCTTTCCTATGGGATACTCTAAATGAATGGGGAAGGATTAATCTCTGTTCAGGAGAATGTGGGATGTAATTCATGGCATTTGTAATCCTGCTGGGGAAAGAGGACTTGGGTGTCTGTGGTGTCCCAAAGGAATTGTTATTGCAACAGGGAGTCTTGGCTCAACAGCAGGCACTGCCCCACACGTGGAGCAGTTGTGTCAGATGTGAGAGAGATTTTTAAGGTCACTTAGTGGCCTGGCACAACTCTCAGAAGGGCTCAGTTGTTGGATTTCATGGCCTGGGAGGGGAAAGAAACACTTCCCCATGGCTGGATGAACAGGCAGTGAGTCCCCCTGCTCTGTGATATCTGGGTTGAAAAGAACTACTCTCTGGGTACTCCTGATAATGCCTATTTGATTCACTGTGATAGTAGCAAAATATTAACCCAGCTGCATATTTCATGAGGTGTTTTGTCTTCTGCCTCTACCAACAGACTCCAGAGTGAACCATTAGGGAAAAGGAGAATCCCACGATAAAATCTCCCGCTTGAATTTGCCTGTCACAGCCATGATTTTGTTTTCCTCTCGTTCCATGCAGCCCCATGGAACTGAAGGAGCTGGAGTACAGACCTGTGAAGGTCCGAGGGCGTTTTGACCACTCCAAGGAGCTCTACATCCTGCCCCGCTCCCTGGTGGACCCCGAGCGGGAAGCGCGGGAAGCCGGGAGGATCACATCCCACCCGGAGAACGGAGCCAACGTCGTCACCCCCTTCTACTGCACAGAGCTCGGGTGAGTTCAGCAGAGTCCTGCTCCACGGGAGCACTCGCTTCTCCTTGGAAAAGCTGAATCCTGGTGGTTGGGTTTGTTTGTATCAATCACTCCCTGCCTTAAAAGGCATCTCTCGGTCTGTGACATCACTGAGGCTCAATTTGAAATTGTATATAAATTCCTTTATAATATGCACTCAAGTGACAGCAAAAGTGGCAGCGAACACGTGGGTTGCTTCTTTCTTTGGTCTTTAGTTCTAGGTAGCAGCAGGAATAAATTCCCTTTCACTCCTGAGCTGTACTCTGTTATGTAACTCTAGGGTCACGATTTTAGTCAACCGAGGATTTGTGCCCAGGAAGAAATTGAAACCAGAGACCAGGCTGAAGGGACAGGTAAGGGGGATCCAGGGAATGGGGGGTGTTACTTTGTGCCCCTTGGTTACCCAGAGGCACCAGTGACCAATCCAGAAAGGCAGGAGCCACGTTCAGCATAATGGGAGGTGACTTAAATAGTCATTGCACTTTTCAAAGACAACAAATCCTTGTTTCCCACCTTTTTGTTAAGTAAATAACATGTTTTACAAACAAGAGCTGTTCTTGTCCTGCTTTTTTCCCTGCTGTGTTATAGCACTGCCCCACTGCAGGGTGTAACCACTTCATTTATACTCAGACCCTTCAAGTGCCACATTTTCCTGACAGGACTTGACGTGTCAGAATATGAAATCAATCTTGAAAATACTCCTTTTCTCTCTGCACTTCTCAGATTGAAGATGAAATTGATCTCACAGGGGTGGTGAGGTTAACAGAAAAAAGGAAACCCTTTGTGCCTGAAAATAACATTGAAAAAAATCGCTGGCACTACCGGGACCTGGAGGCCATGGCCAAGGTGACCGGTGCTGAGCCCATCTTCCTCGATGCAGATTTCAGTAAGTCACAAAGGAACTCAGCCCCACATCCAATTTACATCACTCTCCCTCCCTTTCCCCTCAGTTCTCTTCCTGTGCTCTGCCAGCCCAATGTTTTGAAGGTGACAGGGAGCCCACAAGAGAGCTAGAGAAGGACTTTTGTCTGGAGCATCAAAGATAGGACGAGGGGAAGTGGCTTCAAACTGCCAGAGGGCAGGGTTAGATGGGATGTTGGGAAGGAATTCTTCCCTGTGAGGGTGGTGAGGCCCTGGCACAGGGTGCCCAGAGAAGCTGTGGCTGCCCCAGGATCCCTGGAAGCATCCAAGGCCAGGCTGGACGGAGCTTGGAGCACCCTGGGATAGTGGAAGGTGTCCCTGCCCATGGCAGGGGGAAGGTCCCTTCCAACCCAAACCATTCTGGGATTGTATGAACTTGGGAACACCGCTGCCTGAGGGAGAGCAGGGTATCCACCAGACTTACCACCTTCTTTCCCTCTTACACACAGTGCAGCTCCACGCTGTGCAGACCAAAGATTTACCTTGGCTGTGTTGTCCCTGCAGGAAGCACAGTCCCGGGGGGGCCCATCGGGGGCCAGACCAGGGTGAGCCTGCGGAACGAGCACATGCAGTACATCGTCACCTGGTAAGGGACCAGCCAGCCTGGGGGACCTACCCCAGAATGCCTGGATGAGCTCCTGAGCTCCAGCCCAGTTTTAACCTGAATAGCTTGTGCTGGGTGATTTGACTTGGTTAATGCAGCTGTCTTAGGGAGGTTCAGTTCACCGTGGAAAGGTGCCAATGTGTGATTTTCTCTCATAGGTACAGCTTGTGTGCTGCAACTGCCTTCATGTGGTACAAGAAATTTATACAGAAGCTACCTCTGTGAGGGCAAGGAAGTAACCTCTTTGTGCTACAGGCAAGAGCAGAGTGTTATGGATGACAGGAGCCTCATCAGCCCTAAGTAACTGGAGCACCTGGAATTTCAGAGCAGTTTCTGCAAACATGTGCAGCTACAAAAGCTGCAAATAGACTTTAAGCAACCCCTGTGAACTGAGCTCCCACCAGTGTGATCTGGCTGCAGCTTGGGAGCACTGAACTTCAACAGGAATCACAAGAACACGTTTTTCTATCGCAGTTGGTTGTAAGCTACATTTTAACATCTCCACTGTATTTTCCTTAAGCCAAATCCAAGGGATTTTGCGAATCAGCCTCTTTGCAGCGAGTAGTCATTCCTGAAGTCAGGAATGGCTCACAGGAGTTGCAGCAGAATAAATAAAGGCCTACACAGGTCTTTGCCTTGTGACTTGCATCTTGCACAGAACAGCAGCAGACCTGCATTAGAGGTTACTGTAGACAGGCAGGTCTAGCTGGGGAAGGCAGCCTGTGGCTCTGCAAGAGAAGGGCTGGCAAAAACAAGCAGCTACCACAGCTGGAGCCTGGGTAGCCTCCACACTGCCACTAGACCAAGTCAGCACTCAGGAAAGAACAGAAGCACAGGAAGGTCTTGATTCTTCCCCCCTCAGCCTGCCTTGACTGTAACCCACACTGTAACCCAGCCCTAAGTACTAGTGGAGACATCAAGCACCATTTCCAATTTAGATTTGCAAAACCAAGCCAGGCTTAAAGCCAGAACTAGCCCAGCCCAACTTCATGATCCCAGAGCATGTACAGCTGAGCTGTGTGTTCAAGAGAAGAGTTATTACACAGGACTAGTAATTAAGGAAAGTTGTTCCAAGTTTTTGCACAGCACTATTCTGTCACTGGATGGAAGGCAGAGAAGTACAGCAATGCCACTATGTCACTCCCTGCCTAGAACACTCCCAACAAACAGAGACCACTGGAACAGCTGGGGTTTATTATGTACAGAAAACACGGTGCAATGCAGTACATCTTCAGCCCAGCTTGGTAGCCAGTTCTTTAGCCTTTGCTTTTTCCAGCTTCGCAATGCGAGCCACCGATTTTGGACCCAGGACATTCCCGCCCCAGTGACGACGGATCTGCAAGGAAGGGAGAACAGGTTAGAGGCCTCACTCCATCTCTTACCATGTCACTCAATTCTGCACCAGGGGAAGAGCTCCCTCAACTATAAAGTCCTACACATTTCAAGCACTGCACTACATTCTGGGGCAGCAAAGAGAAGAGCTTAAGATCTTTCCCAGTGAGGGATGCTGGATTCAGCTATCTCATAACTCCTGGATTTGGGGGATGAAGTTTAGCTTAGCAAAAGCTGTTGCCCTCTCTATAATCCTTGCCCTGGGGTTGCTGTTTACTTCTAACCTGGTGACAGCTTTCACATTTTACCCCATCTTCAGGTAAAGAATCTGGGTACACTATAAGCAAACCCAGGTAAAACACACCCAAAAACTATAAACTGGTGTCACTATGTCCCATTTCTCTGGGAAGCTTTTGGGAATGTTCACAGTATAAAGACAAGGCCAGGAGCACAGAGAATCTTACCTCATCATATCTGTCATTGTAGTTGGTCTTGACAGCCTCCACCAGCTTGGCAAGGGCTCCCTTATCCTCCCTGTTGGTGACAGTTTTAGTTCCTTTAGAGCCTCGATTTAACATTTTCTGTTAATATTTTGCCATAGAATTTGAGAGCTTCTAGTGGCAACCCAATTTTTCAGGTTAAGCAAAAGCATCACTTAGCAAAGCGTTAACACTCAGAATCTGCACTGCTCAGGTTCAGGCTAACAGCTCCACAAAGGTTTTAGAGTAACCACCCTTTTGGTAAACCAAAATAATCTGCACCTTCAGGATCTGATAGAGACATTTTTATCAGACATTACAGAGGTGGTATTTTAATTTTACTACTTTAGAGTGACCCAAGTTTGTTACCCACCTGCCCTAGGGCCTGTGCTTAGGGCAGTTTGCTTTCTCCACAGCAGAAATCAAGTGAGCTCCCAAGAACACTTACGGGTTAACCTGGGTGAAGGCCACGGAGGTGCAGGTCTTCCTGTGGACCAGTCTGCCCAGCCTGGCTTTGCCCTTGATGATGCAGTAGGGAACCCCCATCTTGCGGCACAGGGCTGGCAGGAAAACCACCAGCTGAAAGGGAAGGGAGTGCTGAGTAAGTGAGGGACAGCATCCCTTTGTGCTGGGTGCCAGCCCAGGCTGTGGCAATTGCTCAGTGTTAAAAAGCTCGTTTTGCTCTTCACTGCTGGTTCAGGTGAAGAAATTCAAAACATCATTGCAAGGGCCCAGCCTCACTGTCAAACCAGGACAATTACAAACATGCATTAGCATCCCAGTTTTGGTAAATGTGTATTTTAATGCATTCTCTTTCATGCAATAAATTTGTCCTAAAATGCATTTTTGCCTTAAAAGCACTTCTGACCCCACCCTAAGTTACACAGGTAGGCTGCAACATGCTCACCTCAATGGGGTCTACATCGTGGGCAATAACGACAAGCTGAGCTTTCTTGTTCTCCACCAGAGTTGTGACAGTATTAATACCTGAAAAACAAGTTCTAGATAAGCTTTGATTCCTCTCAGTCCGTTTTTAAAGCTCTGATTCCACACCACAGCAACACTATGGAAGTTACAAAAACTTTTCACATCAGTGGCACAAAGACATTTAATGGACAATTTGCTAAAGCTCAGGGTTAAAAAGCTTGTCTATTTTGCTCTTCACTTTGAGCTCAGGTGAAGAAATTCATACATCATTGCCATAGCTTGTCCAAGCCTGTTTGGTTGAAGAACCAACTCTCCCATCAGTTTTCTCTCTCACCAAGTGCCACACTCCCATATTCCATCAGCTCAGGTACAAAGTTACCTGCTCGGAGGACGGGTGGCCGCTTGGTTGGAGCATCTCCCTTTCCTGCAGCTTTCTGCTCGGCACGAGCCAGTAGCCTCTGCTTCTTCTCTTGCTTATTTTCAGGCCTGTATTTGTGTGCCAGCTTCAGAAGCTGTGTAGCTGGAAGAGAAGACCTACTAATTAGTTGCATGACCTGAAAATCTAAGCATTACTTTTTAAAAATATTGCAGTGCATCAGCGATCTTGGTGGTTGTCATCACATTTCTTTACACAGCAAAAAGCGATCATCATCTGCACAGTCCAAGAGAAGAGCACCTTGAGAGCCCCTATTTGCATGCACCTCTGATGGCACTGAGAGCTCCTTGACTGTCTGGATGAGGACCTGCCTGTGGACCCCCACAGCAATTATGGTTAGAGGTGGTGCACTGGCTCCTTTAAAGTGAGGAATCTATGAGGAGGAAAATATTATACACAAGTCCAAAGTTGTTTGCATAGACTCATTCGCAGAAGACCCCTAAATCCCTACTTCCTTCAGTGCCAGCCTGTAGGATGCTGGTTTCCCCCCAAAACCTGCCCTCCTATAGGTTTCTCAATCTGTTTACACCACCCTGGGCAGTTTCTACATCAAGCCAGAAGAATGGAATCACAGTTAAGACTTAACGCAGGGTTTGGATCAGTAAATAGAGCTTTGGTACTTTCAAAATCCCTTTTCAGGGTACACAGCAGTGATCCAAGATTTAAGCCAGCAAACTGATTTTGACACCACCTTGGTCACTATTACAGCCTCCCTGAAACGCTTCCACAGATACACCCCAGCTTACCTTTGTTAAGGCTTATTTTTGGTTTGTTTCCCCTTCCCTGAAACACACCCCATTTATAACCCAAGCCAAGAGAACCTCGTGGGGCACATCCTCACCTGTCTGGCGGTCCAGGGCCTGGGTGAACTGGTTAATGGCAGGAGGCACCTTCAGGCGTTTGTAGAGGATGGACCTCTGGCGCTGCAGCCGGATGTAGCGTGGCCATTTCACAAACCGGGTGAGGTCACGCTTGGGCTGGATATCCTGTCCTAAAAAACACAGCCTTTAGCTCAGGGCTGCCCCAAATCCAGAGCAGCAGCACGGGAACAGCACAGGAGCATCAGTGATCTTGGTGGTGATGTGTCAGCACGACCACTCAGATAGCAAATATTCTTTCACATCATCTGCGTCCTGTACAAGAATGGCACTGCACAAGTCTGGAGTGATTTCCCACAGAACATGAAAAAGGGAAACATTCATCTCAATAGGATCATATAATGAATCCGTGTAATAAGGGAAATTGGACAAATTGTCCAACATCACCTTCATATGGACAGCTGTTAATAGCAGGAAGCAAAACAACTGCCTTCATCACCCTCTCCACTCAGCAGCAGTGATTTGTTTATAATTTAGACATCTGTTCATTGAACAAGAAAAAAAACATGGAGAAAATATCCCAAAAATCCACGTACTCACCAATGCCAAAGTTCTTGGGCCTCTTTTCAAAGAGGGGATTGACAACCTTCTTGGCCTCCTGCTTCTTGACTACAGCAGGGGCCGGAGCCACCTTCTTGCCCTTGGCCTTCTTTCCTTTCGGCTGCAAGCAAGAAACACGCTCTGTCTTCTTTTACCTCCAAAACTTGCGTGCTTGGACAAGTTACCAGCCCACCCTGGAAATGCATTTATTTCCCCAAGCATTTCACCAGCCTGGCGGCCTCCTATGCTCCCCCTGCTCTTCCAGAGAGAGCAAATCCTTCGCTTTGCCTTTACAAGTATGAACCTCCCCGCGAGGGAAAAGGATTAAACCGAGCATGATCTCTTCCCCTGGCCCGGCGCTCCCAGACAGCAGCCGAGATACCCCCACCGCGCGTTATTGCCCACCGCGATCCGACCCACCCCGGGAACCCGCTGCGGCCTGGCCGGGCTGCCCGAGCCGGCAGCAGCCGCAGGTCCCCGGCCCGGGCGGGAAGGCCCATAGGCGGCCTTCCCCCATCAGCGCAAATCGGGCACGAAACACCGCTCCACCGCCTCTCCCGGCTGCCGAGCACCCGCGCGGCGCTACCGCGGCGCAGCGGCGGCGGCGGATAGCGGAGGGCAGCCCCGGATGGCGGCGGATGGCCCCGGCCCCCCCGCGCCGCCGCCATCACTCACCATCTTGGGCGGCGGGAGAGAAAGGCGGAGCGGTGCATGCCGGGAAGTATCTACGGGGCGCGAGATCTCGCGAGAGCGCGGGAGGGCGGGGCCGGCGGGGTCCGTGAGGGGAGGGCGCGGCAATGGCGCAGCCCCGGGTGCTGCCGCAGAGCAAGGAGACCCTGCTGCAGTCCTACAACAAGCGCCTCAAGGACGATGTTAAGTCCATCATGGACAACTTCACCGAGATCATCAAGACGGCTAAGGTGGGCCCGAGCGGGCTCTCCTCCGCGGGAGCACCCCGGCTGCTAAGCGGAAAAGGTCACGCGAGGAAGAAGGGGCTGTGAGGGGAGAGCGAAGCCCGTGAGCGGAGAGGGGAGGATCTTTCATTGAATATCTGAATGTTAAGGGCTTGAAAGGGACCTTAAAGGTCGTCTCGTTCCACCCCCTGCCATGCGCAGGGACACTTTCCACTAGACCGGGTTGCTCCAAGCCCCGTTCAGCCCGGCCTTGGACACTGTGAATCGAACTGTAATTCACCTACAGATATGAATTTCTCATATATAATTTGTGGTCTCATTTCACATCGATAGGAAATTCACACACATATTCACATATAGGTATTCCCATATATAATACCTTATAACGTAGTAATTGTCTGTTTGGATTTTAAATACATAGAGGTGGATTTGTGTACTTTTTTTTTTAGATCGAGGACGAAACTCAAGTCTCTCGAGCAACCCAGGGTGAGCAAGATAACTACGAGATGCATGTCAGAGCTGCAAACATTGTGAGTAGCACTGTCCTGTTCAGATCTGTGGGCAGCACATCCTGCAAGGGCTGTTGGGTTCATTACTGGATCTTTATAACATTCCCAAGAACTGCTGCCAGGAGAGTAACCTGATGTTTGGGGTGCCTGGGGAAGGCTAGGTCAGAATTCTGTCAGAATCCTCATGTAATGTGGGAGTTTTTATCCAAAGTTCAGGCTGAAGGAGCAGCCGGAGAGATCTTGGAACTGGAGCAAAGCTCTGTTCTGATGTGTGTGATTTTTCTCGCTGCTGCAAGGTCCGAGCTGGCGAGTCGCTGATGAAGCTTGTGTCTGACCTGAAGCAGTTCTTGATCCTCAATGATTTCCCCTCTGTGAATGAGGCCATCAACCAGCGCAACCAGCAGCTGAGGAATCTGCAGGAGGAGTGTGACAAGAAGCTGATTGCACTGCGGGATGAGATCTCCATTGACCTGTACGAGCTAGAAGAAGAATATTACTCTTCCAGGTACAAATAGGGCAGTGGACTCTGCCTTACAACTCTAGGCCTTTTTGGGGTAGTTGATGCAGACCATCAAGTAGCCCTTAGAGTACAGATGTTGAGAATGTTCCCAAAAATTTTTAGTCCCACTTTTAATTAGGTCAAACTCTTTTTCTGCAACTAAAGCAGCTGCCTTTTCCTTGTAGATACCCTACAGGGTATAAATGTCCTGGTGAAGGAGGTGTTCCCAGCATCCCAGGTTTGATGGGTAATTTCCTTAGCTTTCTGTTGTAATCATTAGAAAAGGAGATGAATTCCCTTGGGGGAAATCCCTCTGAAGGAGCCTCTGGCTCTCTCCCTCCTGAGACCAGCTTTCTGAGCTGGGTCCTGATGTCGCCACACCTTTGTGGTGAGTCCTTTCACAAGTGACCTGGTCACACATTGTGCCTTTTCCTTCACAGTCCACTGCCCCCAGCTGCCTCCCATTCTGCTGGGGTCAGCATTTGCAAGGAGCAAACAAACTTGCTCAGTTTCATTGCATTATGAAGTATTGTGATAGGATTTTCTAAGGAATGACTTATTACTGGTTTGTTTGTGGGATTTTTAGTATTTTTAAAAGCCTCTTACTTAGCAATCAGACTTTTAGAGAATTAAGACACTTTATTGTTTATTTTTCTCGTCATGCACTCCAGCACTTCTAGTTAATGATGCAGTAAATGAAAGCAGAAGAAAACAAATGTAAACCTGGTTATTTTGGCTGCACTTTCCAGGCTAAGTGAAGTCAGTGCAATAATTCTAGAACTTTTAAACAAAAACTTAACTTTAAAAAATCTTATTTAAAATCTCAATGACCAGGTTTTCTACGTTTGACTTTTCTTTTTTTTCTAAAAATGCTGAATGCCTATAACCCCAGCTAAGTCAACTAAATTGCTCAGTATCTTTGAAAGTAAGGCCATTGTTTATGAATAATATATGTATTTTAAGAGTAAAAAGATAATAATATGACACACCTTAGAGGTAAAAGTTTAGAGTTGTTTTTTCAAACTTCATTCAGTTTTTTGAGGAGGTTGTGATGATCACAAACCCAACCACCTGCCCAGGTGCTGATAGGTCCATGACACAGCAGTGAGCTTATCCAAAGGGATGTGGTGTGGGATGAGAGTGCCCCACATGTGCCAGGTGTGCTTCCCTCACCCTGTCCCCAGACTGCCACCACTGTGTGCTGGTCACTCACTTTTGGACTGAGGGGTTCTGACCGTGCTGGCATGGTCTGTTCACCTGCCTGGCCCCAGGTGCCAGATAAAACACCCCTTGCTGACAGAACTAACATGGAAGCACGAATGTTGGTGTACATCAGATGGATTTGCCTTCCTGCTCTTTCTCATTGGTCCTGAGGTGAGGAAAGCTGACAACTCTGCAGAGCTGTGATCTGACACTTGTGATCATGTAGCACTTGGTCAGTTGCTTTTAGCACTCCCTCCCTTCCTGTGCTCTTTCCTGTCTTTTTCTGCACCAAAGAAATCGTGTCTGTGTAAATACAGAAAGCGTGATTTATTCAAAGTCCTTTTATAATTAGAATACTACACTATTTTTGATGAAATCTTATTGTCTAATGTGGGGGAAAGGGTTTCTGTTATGTCACAGCCGTGTTTCAGTGGCTGTGAACACAACAGCCTGTTTGCCCCCAAAGGGGAGTTCCTTGCTGTCCTGGGAGCACAGGGATGCCTCTCAGTTGTAGGGGCAGGTGTTTGCCAGGATTTTTATGTGCACATGGGGCTTTTGATGAGACCCAAAATCAGATCCTTGAAACTAAACCCGAGAAGATTGTCCTGAAGGGATCTTTGCTTTCCTGACCTGTGTTCAAGTAATTTCCTGGAGCTGTCCCTCTGCACTCAGACTGGCTAGGTGCCTCAGGGGAGTAATGAAATCCCTTCCATGCCCTGAGGAGCCCTCCCAGGACAGAGCAGCAAGCTGGCCAGTGCTCCTGGGGGCTGCGCAGAGCTGCTCGCTGACCCTGACTTTTGAGGAGTGGTACCTGAGAGGTGCAGCTTAGACTCTGGAACTGTTCTAACTGGGGCAGCAGGAGAAACAGTCATGCTTCTGACGCAGCTAAAATGTGGTTGGTAACTCGCCTGCCATGATGTGTGGATGCTGTGGTCAGGTTCTCCTGGGAAATCATGGCCTGAGGTCCATGACAACAGGAGGTGTAGTTCTGGTTCAGTCCTGAAGGTCTTTGTTAACTGAACCCAGCTCCACTGTTGGGGGCTGATTTTCCAAGGGATTTTACAGAGGCCCCGGATATAAAACCTGTATCCACTGCCTTCTCACTTCTCCTGCAAAGCCAGCTGGGTGATGTGGCCAGAAAAGAGCTCAGCTTGCAACTAGTGCTTTGTGTGCTTGTTCCCCAAAGTGGTAACTGCAACTCTAGCTTGCCTTCTCTCATCCTAACCCCCAGACCTGCATTTGTGTTCCATTGCTCCCTCCTCTGAGATCACAGGAGCTGTCTTGAGTGTGGGGTTAAATCTCACATGTTTCATGTTTGTGCAATATGAACTGTCTCATATTTCTATACTTAAAATATTTCCCTAAGCGTCAATCCATACATTACAAATGTAAATAAAGCTGCAACAAGAAAATCACTTGACCCATTGGGTTTGTTTTTCTCTGAATGCAAGCTGCTTTCTGCTCCAGCACTCACTTTGTCTTGGGTGTCTCTCGTGTGTGCAGCTCCTTCTTCTCTTTGGGATTTGTGTTGGTTTTGTTCCAGTTCTTTCCGTGTTTCTTTTTAGTTTTGGCCCTTCCACATTATGTTTTCCTCAGAGCACGGGCAAGAATTAGCCAGTTGTTTAAAAACCTTACTTTCCCACACTGCTGGTTCATCCAGTGTTGGAATCCAGCCAGCTGCTTTTAGAAGCACCGGTAGCTCAGGCTCTTGGGGAAAAGGCAGGAGCTGTCAGTACTTTATAATCAAACTGGGAAGCTTCAATGGAAGATCCAAACCTCTGGAGCACTTTTTGGAAGGGCAAGGGTGCAAATAGGTTTCTTCTTTATTGTGACAGGGACAGTTCCCAAAACAACTGTGGGTTTTTTTTGTGGTAGTTTTTTTAATGAAGTGAAATTTAGAGCAGGATTTCTATTTTTTTCCTCACGTAGGTTACAGTCTAATTCCAAGTAAAATAATTGTGGATAATGTCTATGTCTCACTCACCAGTAGCAGAACTGCCATATTTGTGGGTGCCAGGACTTCAGCTCGGATCTTTTCAGAGACTTTGAGTGTCTGGATTAGAATTGAACCTCTGTTTCATTTTGCAGCAACAGTTCTGTCTCTGAAATTGCCCCGATCCTCATCAGCCCCAAGAGGTTCAGGACCAGCCCTTAAGGGGGGTGGGTTTTACGGAAGGCCAGTGTCACACGACTTGGGATGATTTCATTAACACAGACCTTACACCCAGCATTTTTTTGCCATTTTCTTAATGTTTTGCTTCTGTCTTGCTTCCCTCCACCCTTTCCATCCCTTCCCTCCTCTGTCACCACACCTGCTCTCTCCTCACTGGGGTTGTTTGTTCTGGAAAGCTACAGTCTGTGTGACAGCAATGATCTCCCACTGTGCGAAGCCTACTGGAGACAAGACTTTGCCACGCTGTCCCCCGAGAGCCTCTCGATGCCTCTGGCCGCTGCCACAGCAGAGCAGAGCGTTGCCACCTCGCAGAGTTCCACCCCGTCGCACCCCCACGTGAACGGGCACGGGGCGGGCCCCACCGAGCATTCCTGAAGAGGATCCGCTGCTGCCGGGCGCGGTTCATCCAGTCATGACCCTGCCGCGGCACCGCGCTGCTGGAAGTCTTCCTCCTGCTGTGCTGAGCAAGCAGCTCCTGCTGTCCGGAGGAGACACTGGAGCCGTGCTGGCAGATTTCTGCTCCCTGCACGGCTGCAGTGGTTCCTCCACACCAGGACCTTGCCAGGAGTGTTCCTGTCCCTTAAGAGGTAGAGATAAGTAGACACAAAGTGGATCTCGTTATAACAAATTAGAGTCAGGTTTGCTTTAACGTGATAGTTACGTGTAGAGTTCATTAGAAGTCCAGTTTGTTTCCATGTGTTGGGAGTTGAATTTCTTTGGGATAAACGAGCCAAATGTGGGGGCAGTGAGGGTGTTGGGGTTTTTACTCTGCTTCCCAAGGTTATTGACGTTCTGGCTGCTTTAAAGCTCTCTCAGGATGGCATCTGACAACCTCTGGTGTACTGTAAAGAGTCTTATAGTATTTTTACACTGTCAAAATGCTTTACAAACTTGAACTCTTGGTTTGGGAGGAAGCTCCCAGGAGACCCTTATGGAAGAGCAGTGTTCCCCCCTTGGAAGAGGAACAGGCAGACAGGGATCAGACTGAGGGATCAATGATGCCACTTGCTCAAAGCCACAAAGAGAAGCAGTGTCATGCTTTAGTCGATTCCTTCAGTGTTTACACAGAAATTCCTATTAACAGTCTGAGCTAACATGGAGCCACTGTTTATGTTGGCTTTTAGTTTTGTGTAATGAAAACATCTTGAGAGCAGTGAGAGACACTCGGTTACTCTCAGTTTCCTTCCAAAGAAACACATTTGGTGCTTGGTCTGCAGCTGTTCAGCAGCTCAGCACATCTTCTGTCCTTTCCTTTTGTGGTGGCTCTGCCTTGGCTCGAGCTGTGCAGCTGAAAGGGAGATGCCACTGAACTGGAACACTGTCACCACAGCTCGGTGTCACGGGCACCACAGAGCCACCAGCGCATTCCAACAACTGAGCTGAGCTTCCCCAGCTTTCTGCTGTAATGTCTCGTTTCTTAGGATGTGAATTTTGCTATTATTTTTTGGTTTCTTTTTCTTCCATTGCATTTATTTTTGTAATTAGGTGATTTAATAAAACTGACTGTTTTGTATAATTTATAAGGCGTGTGTTTTCAGCCACGAGGCTTTGTGAAAGTGTCACAATATGAGCGTGCACATGCGAAGGGACCAGCGTTGCTTTACAGGCTGTGAAGAAAACCCTGCTCCCTGCAGCTGTTCCCGTACAGGGGCTGCAGAAACCATCACGAAACTCGCCCGTGCTCTGGGGACCTGTGCAGGGGGAAGCTCGGGTTTGTCCTCCAACAAAGGGAGGTTTGGCAAGGAAAAGTTTGGGAGCTGCGGCGGAGGCGAACCGGCGGCTGCCTGCGGGGCTCCGGGATGGTGGCTGGAAAGAGCGGGGGTCGCGGGGCGATCCGCAGCCCCCCGGGAGAGCCCCGAGCACCCTGGTGTGGCTGAGCGATCCTTGGTGGTCGTACGGAGCCCGCGGCAGCGCCGGCGGGGGCGGCTCCGGGCCCGGCAGCCGCAGCTGCAGCCNCGGCCGGCGCTTCTGCATCACTTCCTGCCGGGGACTCCACGAGGAGGGGACCGCGGGGAGGGGACCGGGCCGCCGGGGCCGGGGCCGGGGCGGCAATGGCCAGCCTGGCCGCCCAGGACTCCTACCTGCAGGGCTTGGCCAGGAGGGCCGGCGTGCAGCACGCCCCGGAGTCGCGGAAGAGGAAATTTGGTACTGGAACAATAACGCTTCTGTTCTGTCCTCTCCGGCCGGTTTGTGGGAGGCTGGGCGCGACAGCCGTGCCCCCGCGGGGTGCTTGGCCCGGGGTTGTGCCGTTTTACAACAAAAAAACAATCTGCTGAAACACGGAGCTCCCGAGCGCGTTGTGCACGTTGTACTGGGAGCCCTGGAAATCAGTGGTCTCCATTCACTGTGGTGATGGATGTGGGAGAGCTGGGATTTTTACGGAAGTGTGCGAGGATGTTTGGTCTATTTAAATCCTCAAACGTATAATTTTTGAACATTGAGATATGTCATTGCAGTGCTGGAACTTGAGTGTTCAGTAATAACTGAATGTTATGAGTGGGAATGTAACATTGTCCTCTTCTGTTTAATTTGGTTTTGCCTTCTAGTATCTAAGCCAGGCCAGCCTGAGGATGTTGGCAGACAGGTCAAGAAACAGAAGAAAAAGAAGCCCAGGAAGCAAGCTGAGAAGAAGAATCCTCCTGCAGCCAAACAAGTGGTTTCTAACACCAGTAAACCCACTGCAGGACAGAAAGCAGCCCCTCAAGCCAGCAAATCACCTCCACAGGGCGGTACACAGAACAGAAACGAGAATGTGGCTACAGGTAAGAATTCCAGCTTTGCCGTGGTCTGATTAAAGTGACCTGGGCTGAGCTGGCTGCTTTTCACTTGCTTCACACAAGTGTGGTTTGGAAAGCCTGAACCGAGGACATCTTTGCCTATTCCGTGTGCCCCGGAAGCTTTTGCCTACGGACGTGAATTTGTGTCACCACCACTGGGTGGCTCTCTGGAAACGGTGTTTAGCTGAACTGCAGAGGTTTTGTGCATGGGAGTAACTTTGGGAATTATGTGTGGACGCAATCCCTGTCCTGCCAGCTCGGCTTTCCTTTATGACAATGAAAAGCCAGATCACAGAGAAAAGATGTCCTGAGCCTCTCTGTTCCACAAACTTGGTACTTGTCTTTGGCTTGCCAGGCAGCCCCAGGGCATGCCAGGCCACTCCTGGCAGTGTTGAATGATAAAAGAGGAAATTCTAAAGAAACCAATTAAATAGAAACTCCGGGTTTGTTTGGATTTTCCGTTCCATTCACAGCATCTAAAGAGTTCCCAGAGTTTTTCCCATAGCCAGAGAAAGTGCTTCTGTTTAGCTGGTGCTGCTTTTTAAGTATTTTTATTTTCTCCCTCTCACTTTCAGGAAGTAAAAGTGAACTGAGTTCCCCTTCTGTTTCTGCAATCAGTCTGTTGCGTCAGAGACTCCACGAGAAGATTAAAAAGGTTTCTGGACAGGTATGGGAACTCTGAATGTGTATCCATGTGTGTGTTTATGCACCATAAATTCTCCCCAGCCTCCCAGGCGATGTGGGGACAGGATCTCACAGGCTCAGGGTTTGAGCTGATTCCATCTCATAAGGCATTGCATGTAGGTATTGCCACGTGAACTGTGTGTGTTCTTTGGAAAAACCTATGAGAAAAGGAGGGGTCAGCTTGGATGAGAACATGCCTTTGGTGATTTGTAGGAAAAAACAAAGCACTGAGAACCTGAAAGGAAACAGCTATGGATTGCTGAGGGAGAGCAAAAGGTTTGAAGCGTTACTGCTGTGTTTAGTGTCTCTTAACAGCTGAGACATCACAGCTTCACATCACAGGTGGTGCTTCTTAGGAGAAGTTTGAAATCAGGAACTTGGAGACAGCCCACTTTTAATTCCGCTTTACCCTTTTTAAGGCTTCTCATTCATGTCCATCCTTTTCCTTAGGATAATGCCAAAGAATTAACTCCTGCAGTCCTGGAGAAGAGGCAGCGAAGGAAGTACGAGAGAGAGAGAAAGAAGCGCCGGCGAAAGGAGTTGAAGATGAAGGCAAAAATGGAGAAGAAAGAAACTGAGGAGGTACCAGCAGAGCCAGAAAACAAAAAGGAGGAGAGCAGAGCTGAGATTGTCTTCAACAGGGTTGAAGTTCATGAAGAGAATGAGTTGAACAAGATCCAGAAGAAGAAAGAGAAGAGGAAAGCAGTAAAAGGCAATATCACTCCTCTGACAGGCAAGAACTACAAGCAGCTGCTGAGCAGGCTGGAGACCAGGAAGAATAAGCTGGAGGAGCTCAAGGAGAAGGACGAGAAGAAAGCTCAGGAGCTGGAGACCAAGATAAAATGGACAAATGCTCTCTATAAGGCAGAAGGGGTGAAGATCCGTGACAATGAGGAGCGTCTGAAGGAGGCCCTGAAGCGCAAGGAGAAGCGGAAAGCCCAGCGCAAGAGGCAGTGGGAGGAACGGACTGTGAGGGTGGTGCAGAAGATGCAGCAGCGGCAGGACAAGCGCCAGAAGAACATCCAGAAGAAGAAGAAGGAGAGGATAGAGAAGAAGAAAGCCAAGGCCCGGAAGAAGGGCCGAGTTCTGCCAGAGGACTTGAAAAAAGCTGGGTTACAGTGAGAGCGAGGCAGCCGGTCCTGGCATTGGGGTTCCAGGGTGGGGTGTCCATCTGTCACAGGGGGCTGTGTTCCGCTGTCCCAGGCTGTGGGGCAGGCACTGCCATAGCTTCCCAGCTTCATCATATTAAAAAATACCGGTTGTATGTTTGTTAATAAAGTTTTCTATCCCAAAGAAACCACCTCTGGCTGATTTCTCATAGGAATTATTATTTTTCTAAAGGGGAAATGTCGATTGCTGCTACTTCCTCTGATGGGTAGCACAGTGTGTTCTTTGCATCCCCTGGGAATGGGGAGGAGGAAACAAAAAGGCAAAAAAGACCAAACATGGGATTCATCTCAACACAAAGACACTGTAGGTGTTGTAAAACCATTGCTTAATACGAACTTAGATGATGCCTTTGGAAAGGAGAGTGCATTTGTCCTCCCCATCACAAGGAAACTGGAAATAATTGTCAATTTTAGGCAATGCTGTTCATGTATTTTCTAAGTTATGTTTTATCAGCATTAGGTCAATATAGATGTCAACACACACATGTAAACGTGCATGGATTTATTGTGGATCTAACTGATCTTTTTGGATGATCCATAGGACACACTGACTGATCTTAATGGTAGAAGGATTGGCTCCAAGTCTATTTTTGGCAGTAATAAAAAATTTGGCAAAAAAATAAGATTTCTGGCAACCACAGATGGCTGCAAGGGTTTCTTCTCTGTACAGTTCCTCAATGCAAAATTGTATTTGGTTGCTACCAATTTTGTCCTTTATTGTTGTTTATACAGAAACACAAATGGAAATTCGAGCAGCTGTTTGCCCAGCTCAGGAGAGAAAGTACAGCTTGGGTGTGGGCAGGTCAGCCTGGGGGAAGATTGGTGGGAACAATCCATCCAGAAAATAAAGCAACTCTGCCCCTGAGATCAGTCAAACCTTGCTGATGCCCTCCCGATCCTGGCTGGTGTGAACTGATGATTTGTACTGAGATCAGAGATGTTATATAAATTGAGTCCAGTTGAATTCTCGACCCTCTCGATCTGGCGCGCTGGAAGCAGCTCTGTTTTGCCCAGTCAGTAAAGCTGAGGAGCGTGCTGTGAGCGAAATGCAGGCTGTGCAGTGCTTCCCAGCTGGATCCCTGCCAGAGCCCAGGTAACTCCGTGGTGCACCTGTAATCTGAGACTCTGCACAGCCAGGAGCCCGAGCAGTGGGTTTGTGCTGAAGTTCGTGTACAAGCCTCAGGTGTGACTGAACACATTTGTGTCACGGCAGCCAAAGGCAGCCTGGTCCACACTGGAGTCCAGCGAGGAAACCTTGGGCACAGATGGAGCCCTCCCCACGGATATCTTCTCTTTCTCCGCGTTCTGAACAACCCTGCGCTCACGGCTCGCCACTTCAGTTGTAGAAATCTGAAATACACGTTTGGAAATGTGAAATAGTTGCTCTGCAAAGAATATTTTCCATGGAACGGTCAACAAGAGAGGTATTTATCAGCTGTCCAGAATGCTTTCCAAGCAAGGCTTGAAGATAAAGTAGAGCTTTGTTCTGGGAGGTCAAGCAAGTTCATTTGGGAGTAACAGAGCTACTTGCAGCCATATCCCTTTTAAAAAACTCTCTGAACAAATTCGAGGAACCTGAGTAACTACTAAAAATGCTTTCGCTGTGATTTCTGTTTGGTTGGAGATTCTTTCCTTAGCTGCAACCACATCTATTTCGTTTTTGTTTGCATTCATAGTGAGCTGTAAATCAGTTGAGGTAAATCTCGGTGAGATGGTTTTAGATGCAAAAGATGTTCCAATCTCAGCTGGCTCCAGTGCTCTGGCAGGTTTGTACCACAGAAACTGAAGCAAAAGGGTGAATGCATCAGCTGTGCTCCTAATGATGTAATAGTTCAAAATATGTGTATTTCTCTTCCTTAGGGACTAGATGTTTACTCTGTAAAAGACACATGGAAGTACTCTGTGCCCATTACAACGGCTGAAACTGCACTAAAATAACCAGAACACCCACATCTTTTTTTTTTATTCTGTGTTAATTTTACTGTCCAATTTGAGGAAAACTATTAGTCCCCTTTCTTCTCTGTTTTTCTCCTCTGTCCTTCCCCATCACCCAAGTTCTGTGCCATCAGCCTCTGTATGCCATGGAGATAAGAGCATGGGTCAGGTGCAGAAAATGGGAGTCCCCAGGAGAGTCTGCAAAGTGGGACTGTTTGTGTGTTCCTTTCTGCTTTGGGTGGAAATGTTGAGAGGATATTTATTCAATTGGAAAGTGGCATCGAGCTGGGAGGTGCTGCAAGCCCCAGGGGAAACAGGATTCAGTCAGGGCTTGATGTTTCAGAAAAACAAATAGCCTGAAAATTGAGTTTGTTTTCATGAAGCACAAGGTTTTATATCGCACAGACCTGGCTGGGAGAGGTTCCACAGAAAACATGTGGATTCCATTTGGCCACAGGCTGAATGTCATCCCAGCGCTGTGTCCTTGCAAAGCAGGCACGTGTCCTGTGGGAATGTATGAGCTGTGACAGCATTTCAGTTTGGGGGGTCATCCAGCTTTACTTCATGCTGCTGAGGGCGCAGCAGGAGAATTTGGGTTGCTTTGACACCAAATTTCAGGAGAATGGGCTGATTACAGAGAGTCCAGTCAGAACTGACAGAAATAATCCCAGATCTTGAAGTTAAGGAATTACAAAGAAAGATTGAAGGAGGTCACAGAATAGAAAGAGGGAAGGAAACATCGGAGCCTTCATGTATGGAAAGGGAGACTGCCCTGACCTGAGCTGCAGCAGGTGAGACCCTGGTTGGAAATTTGGAAGCCTGCTGATGAGAAGGGCTTTCCTACCTGCTCTGTGTGCAGTCAGCTCTCAAAGAATGACTGAAAAGCAGCTGTTTGAACTCCCCTCTGCACATTTGTCTGCTTTGCACATACCAGAAGTATCAAGCACAAGGTAAGAAACGTGGCACTGACAAATCCTGGCGTCAGTGTAGCAGCTCACATGACACAACTAGCACAGGAATGAGATAAAACTGGTCAAAACACAGAATAACAGCTAGAGGGGGAAGGCTGTTTGCACTTCTGTGTTTGAAGATCTGCAGCATTTTTAGGCAAGAATCCAGAACTGCTCAGCATGAATCCATGAAGGCTTTAAGTGGTGGAAAGCCTTAAGACATGTATATTTATATACATGCACACACATACATATATGTATGTATATATATAGTCAGTCATTATTTTTAAGTAGAATTTTGTGATGCTTCCTGGTGAAAGCTAATTAGGTTGTCTCACCGGAAAGTGAGGGAGGAGCACCAGTGAGGATTTCCATGTGACACAGTAAAGCGAATTAAAGAACTTTTTGCCACTTGTCTTTTTCCAGCCAAAGAAATTAGAGCAGGAAAATCACCCCTGCCTGGTGAGATCCACTGGCACTGTTCTGTGCCTTGCCAAGAGCCGGCAATGATCTCTGGGATCACTTCAGCACCCTCCAAGAAGCACCCTGCACCAGTTCCTCCCACTAATACAAATGCTACCATCTCTATAAACAGAATTGATGAACACCCTCTTTCTTCTTTTCTTTTTCCTGCAGGCTCCAATCACATTCTAGAAAGTAGAAATTTCTCTAACTGGAAATGCATCTGGTCCTTCCAACCAGCCTGGAAGAACACTTGATATGCAGGGTTGGGTCCTGAGATAGCAGGAACGAAACGAAAATGCACGAGCCTGATCCACAGCTCCCTGCTTCTGTCCTCAGTGAAGGTAATAATGAATTTAATAACAATTAAAGTGCTTGTAACACCTTTGGAGGCCCCATGAAAATGCTCTGCATGTTCGTCACAGGGACCAAAAATTCACTCTGTGGGCACTTTTCCTTCTCTGTGAACGGAAAAAGAGATTGATTTGAGTTTTTAACGTGAGACTGGTGGGCTGGGGGAAGTTGGTTTTCACGGCTGTTGTAGAGGAAATAATTTCTTTGGCTTGATCTTTACTCAACGTGCATTAGGATTGTGAGATGTTTCTTTGCTGGTGTCACAGCTCAGTTTACCTTTCTAGCACGCACCTTTGCAGGGAGTGCCTCTGGCTCTTAATGGACTGTGAAAGGTGGAGTTTATCAGCTCAGGTGATAAGGGTGTTACCTCTCTGATGGGATTGAGGTGGGTGATTTGATTCCATGTAAAGGGCAGGTGCTTGAGATGAAGAAGTGGAATCAAATCATAAAGGCTCTCCATGCTCCACACCTGGGGTTAAAGCTCCCTGAAACAGAGAACTTGCTCAGACATTTTACCGGTGCTGCCTCTGTTCCTTGGCTCTTCCAATCTGGCACCTTCCGTGTTCATCACTTCAGGACTGAAAGAGAACCTGCTGAGAAGCTTCATCCTCCTCTGAGGAAATAACCAGTTTCTCTCAGAGTGAGATACTTACAGCCCACTGATTCGCCCCAAACGGGCCAGGAGACAGCGTCAGAGAAGTGGGTATTTGCTTTATTCGGCGCGCCGGGTGTGTGTGGGGGGGATCATTCCTCCAAACCACACACCCCGGTGCTCTCTACAACACAGTATTAAAGGGTTAAAACATGAATATTCATTACATTCTTTGGGGCAGGTGTGGTTATACAAATTATTTCTCGGAAGTCACCAGTATCATTAGCATACGTGCCACGCATGCGTTGTGTGTCCTGGTGGTCGCACTGAGGAAGGCTTCTCCTCTTCATCAGGGGTCTTTGGGATGAAGATAAGTAGTCTTCCTCACCATGAACTCTTCACCTTTCTCTCCAGGGCATGCCTAGTCCTTTGAGGGATGATTCAGCGGTTTCTGAGATGATCTTTGTCCCCTCTATCTTGACAAGATGAGAGCGAATCCGGCTTCTTGGGTTTTTGGAATTAACATCCGCTGTCAGAATTAACATTTGCTGTCTCCTGATAGCTAACTGTGTTTACATGGGTTAGCTATTGACCGCTTTCTCTTCACTCCTCTGAGGAAATAACCAGTTTCTCTCAGAGTGAGACACTTACAGCCCACATCCCTTTATTTTTGTTCCTCACAGAGTGAAAGCTGCTGGAATTCAGAAGTTGCCCTTCCTTCTACTCTAGAAGATATGATTTCCAGGAAGGTGGTGGTGGGATCTCTCGTCTGCCTGGGTGTTGTTGCTGCAGTTATCTGGTAAGTGTTTGTTGGCCAGCTCGGCCGTATCTAAAACATCCCGTGTATGTCCTGGGGTAACGCTCATGGGAGCAGGAAAATAAAGGCTGTGCATTTTATGGGAAGTCCCTGTTTGAGCTGTAAGAAAGAGCAGCCGTTTGTGTAATAGATAAAGGAGCACTGGTAGAGGGAGAAGGCCCGAAGGGAGAGAGGGAAAAAGAACAATTGTGTCCGAATCAGGCTACCAACACCATAGTGACTCACAAAGAAATGCTTAAGGATAGAATATTCCAGTTACATTTCAGCTCAGGACTTAACAGAGGTGAGTATCTGTCTCTTCAAATAGTCCAATCTCACCCCAGTGTCACCAGGGACAGGTTTGTAGCTATCAGACATTGCAGCTTTCAAACGCTGAGAATTTTATTCAGAACTGAATATTCTGACCACTGAGTGTGGCTTATAGATTCTCTGGAGCAAACTCAAACATTGTTGGAAGGGAGTCTGAGATAAGGCAGTCCATTAAGTGTTAAAATATTGGTTATTAAATTATTAAATGATTATGAATTATCCCATATTTATGATGTTGCAGTTTGCTGTACTTTCACCTTGTGGGTAGTTGCATTTTGCCTCAGCCGCGGGACGTAACGTTAAATTGTGAACACAGGAGATCCTACACTAATTAGTAAAGCAGACATGGAGTTAGACAGAGTTCCCTCTCAAAATCTGCACCAGATCCTTAGGTGATCTTGGAAAATCCTAGGAAGATTTCCTCCAACATTACTTATCTTCAAATATTTCTTCGCTTCCACAGGGCCACAGCCGGCAGTGGAAAAGTGCACTACCTGCCCTACTACCTTCCATGCCCTGAAATCTTGTAAGTAGTTTGCTTTGTGTCTAATGAGTAACACGGGTCATTGTTGCTCACACTGACAGCACAAACAGTGATTAACAAGTCGCTTGTTCTTTCTTTATGAAGCTGCCATTAGTCACTCGCTTAAAACAAAAAGCTAACAGCGCTGTTTGGGCCTGCCTGCCCTGCAGGGCAGCTCTGGGGCTGCACAGGTGAGGGAGGCTTTGTTCGCTGCGGGCCACTGAGCCCAGGACTAATGGTTGGTGCCGGGTTCCTTATCAGGGTGTAATCACACGCCTGGCACATGCACAACTGTGCTTTGAGTATCCACTGGCCAGACAGAGACACCTAAACCAGAGAGGTGGGATGAAGAGCCACAGAAGGAGCTCTGGCACAGCGAGGAATGACCTCCCAGCTCTAATCATGCTCCATTTCTTCCCTCTGTGCTCTGAGCTCTCCCCGCCCCGCTCTGTGAATGTGTTTGTGCTGTGGCATTCGAGCTCTGGACCTGAGCAAGTGAAGGGGAGCTGCTGCTGAGCTTCCTTGCACGCTGCAAACTGAGGTGCCTGACCTAGCCTGGGTGCCAAGAGCTCTCCCAGAGCTGCACAAGAGAGAATTTACATTGTGCCGAGGCCAGGGAAAAGGCCCCAGTGACCTCCTCACTGCCACATTGCACCAGAGCTGGGACATGACAAGCCACAGCTTTTCCCATCCCTTACCATGACCTCCTGTCCTTGTAAAAACAAAGCAAAACGATGCAAATAGAAAAAACATTCTGTTTCACGGAGGTATTTCTCATTATTTCAGCCCGTTTTAAACCGTTGTGTCTGGTCAGGTGCTTAATTCTCTGAATGCTGTTGGAAATGCGGTGTATTTCAGGTAGTTCAGCCCCCGAGGTGACCAGGAGCAGTTATGCAGGGCATGGAGCACATCCACGGCCACTGCTGACAGTCCCATGTGGATTTTGACCCCTAAGCCCTGATTTCCCCACAGGCTGGGACTGCTGCAGCATCTCTCTGTCCCTGCTGTGCTGTGTGTTCTGTGCAGAAGCCATCCCTTGCCTGGCAGCCCCGGGAGGTGTGTGCAGGTGATGCCCGACCCTGGGCCAGGCAGGGCAGTGTCCACAGCAGCTGGAGCTGGATTGGGACAGCTGTCAGCGCAGCAGCAGGTCCTGAAGCCAAACTTGGTTGATGTTTTAGGAAAAACATGATAATCCCGTTCTTTTCCCACCCCTTCGTGCAGCTCCATGAAACTCCAATATACAGAAGAAAAGCTAATCCAGCTTTTCCCCCAGTAAGTACCAGCTTTTTATCTCCTGACCTTTAAGCTGCTGTTCCTCTCTTCCAGGCATATTCATGTATTGTTCAATGGATCTTTCTTCCTTTTTACAGATTATTTTATCAGCAGCCGAGAGTGCTGGCACCAAAGTAAGTTTCTTTGTTTGAAATTTGTTTCTGCCGAGTTTGGTTTGGGCACTTTGCAGCACTCAGAGTTCCAGAGTCCTGGGGCACACTGAGCAGGACCTTGCTCCCTGTGCTGCTCTAAGGTCAGGTTTGGTTATTGTACTCTCATTAACACCCTTACTGTTAATTCCTAATCATTACATTAGCGCACGCACACTCTGTCGTGGCCAGGAGCTCTTTTTGAGATGGGAAATCTGAAATACCTGTGAGACGGTGGGAAATGCCTTCTGGAGCTATGCTGTAGCTGGAACCAGCTGTGGGAGAGCTCTGAACCCATTTCAGGGCAAAATAAAGCGGGTGCTCTGTGTGACCTTCAGCAGCGGTTTCAGCGAACGCAGACAAATCTCCACGAGACACGGCCAAAGGAGGGAGCTTAAGGGAAGATTTGAGACAGCAGCACCAGGAAGTGGGTTGGACCAACTCTCTGCACAGCTTGGGTTGTTACAGCCTCCTTTGGCTCTGCTCCTGTGCCCTGACTTTTATCTGGAGCAGTTCACCTTCACCACATCCTTTTGCAGGTTAACAAACACACCCCGTTGGTACACACTCACACACGTATCTATCATATCTATCACATTGGAATAAATTCCTGTGCTAAATCAGCTGCTATATGCTGGGCTAAATGGGGAGAATCTTGAGGCTTTTTGTGCTCTGTGTCTTCTGGAGGGGGTTCGCTGGCACTGAGACGATGACCATGGCTCACTGGGAAACCCAAGGCAGCCCTTTAAAATGAAATGTAAAAAGCTTAGAGAAGAGAACATGCACATTTACTTCCCTCTCCCCCCTCATCCAAAAAAAGGATGATCAACCCAGAAACAGATCAAGTTAGTACATTTCCTCCAACCCAAATTCTTCTTGCTGTATAATTTAATCCTTCAATCACATCCATTGCTGTAGGAAGGAGTCAAACTGTTATTCTTGTATCCTCTCAGACTGAAAGTATTAGATCTGGGTTGGAGGATCTAATTGGATCTGCTGCCTGAAGCACCAGGCTGCTCCCCACAGCTCCCCCAGTTTGGTTCTGGTGCTGTTTGGCCTCGGGACTGTGTCAGGTGGGAGCCTGGCAGCCCCCAAACGTGGCCACATGCTGTGTGTGACAGATTTCATTAGCAGAGGGCTCCAGCTCCTGGGCTGGAGCGAATGTGAGCAGGCTGGGGTGAACTGCACCGTAAATGACATCTCCTTTTAAAATCAAAAAGGTAAGAATGAAACACTGAAAACAAAGCAGCAAATTAAAGCAGCGTTGCAGAGCTGTAACAGGGCATCATCAGACTCTGCTGCATTTATATTCAGTATTTCCACTTCCCTCACAGGAGATTAAGGATTTTTTTCTAACTTTGTTACACATTTGAATGCTGGCTCACATACAGCATTTTAAATTATATCTGAATGTGTTGGAGCTATATATAAATACTGGAAAAATAAGCTGTCGTGCTGCAAGCTGTGTTTTAATAACACAGCAATGGGGCATATTTTTATAGTAATTGGCATGTTATTACTTGTGTTTTAATCTGCATGTAGCAATCTGCATCAGGCTGATAGCAAACAGGCAGAGCCTCCCATTCTGAGAGTTCAGTGGTCATTAAACTCTCCTCAGCAGAAAAGTCCTTAAATGAGATTTTAGCAGATCCTCAGGTTTTTGCTGATGTGTTAAAGTGCTTGATTTCAGCCCAGAAATTGAAATGTCCATGCTCTGTAACCTCAAATAAGAGCGCAGGGAGAAAATATCTGAGGCTAATACTTCCATGGTGAATTAATGCTGATTCACACACTCCTCCCGCTGCCTTTTTAGTGCCTTTTTCCCGCCTTTTTCCCGTTTACTGGCCTCAAAACCAAAAGGAGCAGTTACATTTCATAGACATTTCTCTTTTTTTCCCCCTTCAGGCGCCAGGATGTGCTGACAATCACACCGTGGCTGGCCCCCATCGTCTGGGAAGGGACCTTCAATCCTGAGATCCTGGACAGTGCCTACAGGCCCCTGAACATGACCACAGGGGTGACAGCCTTTGCTGTTGGAAAGTAAGGGAAGCACTCAGTGGACGCAGTTCTTGGGGTGATGCTCTTCCTCTGTGGAAAGATGATTTAGGCTTTTGTTTTCCTGAAATTTGTCCCAGTTCATAGGGGGTTTTTGTGCCCGTGTAGCATGCTCACGATCACACAAGCCCGGGGGATGACAACGCTTGAGGTACCTGAAGTGTGGGCAGTATTTTTGGAGAATTAGCAGGTGGCTTGGGAATTAGAGCTGGTCAAAATGGGGACAATCCACTTATTCCTCGTCCTCCACTACACCTGTTGCTTGTGCAGCGTGTGGATTCTTGCAGTGATAGTGAACTCTCTTCACTCCTTGTCTTGCATTCACTAACGCGCCCTTCATAATCCACCACACGTCCCCTTGGAATGCCAGGAGAGTTTGGGTTGGAAGAGACCTTAAAATTCATCTCCTTCCAGCCCCTGCCATGGGCAGGGACACCTTCCACTCTCTCAAGTTGCACCAGCCCGGCCCTGAACACTTCCAGGGATCCAGGGGCAGCCACAGCTTCTCCGGGCACCCTGTGCCAGGGCCTCCCCACCCTCACAGGGAAGGATTCCTCCCTAATATCTGACCTAACCCCACTGTCCTTCAGCTGAAGGCCATTCCCCTTTGCTCTATCACGCCATGCCCTTGCAAAAAGCCCCTCCTTGTCCCTGCTGTGCTCTCCACGGGCCGTGTCTGCGCAGGTACACGAGGTTTGTGCGGCGCTTCCTGGAGTCGGCGGAGCGGCACTTCATGAGGGGCTACCGGGTGAACTATTACATCTTCACGGACAGCCCCGAGGCCATTCCCCGAGTCCCGCTGCAGCCGGGGCGCCGGCTCGTCGCCGTCCCCATCCGGAAACACTCCAGCTGGCAGGAGATCTCCATGCGCAGGATGGAGGCCATCAGCCGGCACGTGGCCGAGGTGAGCCACCGCGAGGTGCAGCACCTCTTCTGCCTGGACATCGACATGGTGTTCCACAACGCCTGGGGCCCCGAGACCCTGGGGGACACGGTGGCAGCCATCCACCCCGGCTACTTCCGAGTCCCCCGAGAGCAGTTCCCGTACGAGAGGAGGAGCTCCTCGGCAGCCTTCATCCCTGAGGGAGAAGGGGATTTCTACTACGGAGGAGCCGTGTTTGGAGGCTCGGTCAGGAAGGTCTATGAGTTCACCAAGGCCTGCCACATGGCCATCCTGGCGGACAAGGCCAACGGGATCGTGGCAGCCTGGCAGGAGGAGAGTCACCTCAACAGGCACTTCCTGTCCCACAAACCCTCCAAGCTGCTTTCTCCAGAGTATATATGGGATGACAGGAAGCCGAAGCCCCCCGAAATCCGCCTCATACGTTTTTCCACAGTGGATAAGAACTACAAAGAGGTCAGAGACTGATGTGCCGGTTTGGGCCAAATTTGGAGGAAAATATCCTCTGACAGAAGCCAATTACAGCTGCCCCTCCCCCACCAGGTTTGGGAAAGAAATATTCCTGGAGGAAAGTGAAGAAAAAACTATTTATTTAACTGACACACAGGGAAAAAAAAGAATAATAATGCCAAAGAATAAAATCTCTCGCTGTGAAGAGAAAACCTGGAAGATTTTTCAAGTCCTTCTGTGGGTGTGGTCTGTCTCTTCCTCTTCCTCCTTGGAGCTGGGTTGGTGTGGGGGCTCCCCCCCACAGGTTGTGATGTTCTGAACAAGTCCAGAAGAGAAGAAGAAGACGAAACCAAAGTCCCAGGAAAACAAAGTTTAACTCTCTGTCTCTCTCTCTGAAGAAACAGAGCCCAAAAA
>VXBT01012525.1:422915-455438 GCA_013400235.1 Oriolus oriolus
CGGTGGGGGCCCATGGCCGGCGCGGAGCATCGCCCCCGGCCGCCGGGCAGCGCGGCGGGGCCGTGAGCGCGGCCCCGGCACCCGCAGCGGGGCCAGCGGCTGTCGGCGCGGCGTTGGGGCTATGAGCGGGGCACGATGATGATCGACACCCAGGTGAGTGTGCGGGGCACCCGGTGCCTTTGTCCCCCCGGATTCCCCCGGCTCGGTGCGCCGCTGCCGGGCTCGGTCCCCTCCAGAACCCTCTTTAAAGGGGGCTCAGGGCGGCCCACGCGTGTCTGCGACGAGGGACTGATGCGTGCGCCGTGCCAGGGAGCCGGGGGGCTCTGGCGGGGCTTGCTGGGGTCTGTAGCTGCAGGTGTCCGTCCCTTGCCGCCTGTTGGGGTCGGGGGACACTGTACGTGCCAGCAGCCCGGGCCCTGGTCTGCAGCGGGGGCTTCGGCGGAGGAGAAGCAGCAGCTTTGCCGAGGGACTGGGGGAAAAGTCTGGTTTTCAATGCTTTTTTCTTTTCTTTTTTGCTTTCTGTTTGTGTAACGGGTAAATGCGGCTGGTGGAAGAGGAGCTGAAGGATTGGGAACGACGCGGGGACGGTTTGGGACGGGGTCTGAAGGCGCTGCGATGCGGCAGCAGCCGCTGTGCTGCGATGCTGCTGGCAGGCTGGCGCTGCTGCGTGCTGTGCCAAGCCGGGGCCAGCTCTCCTGGCACCACTCAGGCCAAGTGGCATCAGCAGGTCCCTTTTCTCTGCCTGGTGTGTTTATGAGGCCACAGAAGCTGAATCGGGCTGAGGTGGGCTAAAGCTCTACATTCCCGAACCCACTGGTGCTCTCAGGGCAGGGGAGGATGGAGCAAAGGCATGAAATTTGGGGGTAGCACCAGAACGTGACCGTGGGTTTGGTCTTGATGCTTCTCTGACTTTTTACTTTCTATTCCTCTTCTGATGTTGCCCTCCTGATCCCAGCCCTGGGGAGGGGGGTTCTGTGCTGCTGCCCTTGTGGGGGTGGTGGGAAGGTAGGTGGGCAGCAATGGCTCCTTGGAGACCAGGGATGAATAAAGGGAAGGGCTGATGCTGTGCTGGAGAAGTGGGCTGGGATCCATTTTTGGACTGGAAAATGTGCATTCCAGAGCCGCCTCCTGCGCCCCGTGGGTCTGTTTGGTCTGGGCCTCGCTCACCTTGGTCCAGCCCAATAAACAAAAGCTGAATTAGCTCTCCTGGGGGCACGTGCGTGAGGCAGGCCTAGTGCCAGCACCAGTGCATGGATGGTGGCGTGTCCCTTTGGAAAAGGGCAACCAAAACACTGGAGTTTGGGTCCTGACCCTGCCAAGGGACAAGAGCAAGAGTCCTCTATCATTATGGAGTGGAAAGATTGATCTTGCTGGGAGATCCAGAAAATTAAAGGTGTAAGGTTGTCTAGAAACAGATGTCCAGAGCTCAGCCCCCCAGGCTGGGGAATGCAGGTTGCATCCTATGGAATGTTTTGTGTTAAGGTCTCAGCTTTAGTCTTGCTGTCGCTTTTTTGTGCTTACCCCATTTTATACATTTATTTATAGATATATTTTATGTGGGTAAACTGAGGCACGTAGAGATATTTGTTCCAAGCCCAGGATCCTGTGTGGGTGGAAAGCAGAGGTTGAAAGTTCTGATTCTGCCCGCTGAAGAGGATGAGCCACTCTGCCTTTTAAGGGGTGCAATTCATTGAGGTCCCGTTCTTTGTGGCTACCAGTTAAGAGGAATTTCCAGCTGCACCCGCAGCCGCACCCTGCCAGTTCTGAGGGCTGTACAGCTACATTTTTCATGCCTTGTAAATGTTTCTCTCCCTGGTTGCTAAGGGAAAGACCCACACAAACAGCTGGTAAAACTGAGTGTTACAAAGTAAATAAGCTGAGCAAACAAGGAGATTTTTTTTCATCTCTAAGTGCTGCAGGTGTGTTGTTCCAGGTGTCCTGACATGTGAAAGCAAAGGTTCATGTGCAAGGGTGAATTTCAGCCTTTAAAGTGGAAACCTGCTCTTGAGCTGGGTCAGAAGGTGGCTTCCATCCTGAGCCACGCTCCTAGAGTTTGCAGGCTCATCCCCTCTCTCCCTTTCTGGCCGTTTGGGCAGGAGAAGGGAGCAGATGGTGGCTGAGCAGTCTTGGGGCTGGCTGGGGGCAGGACACAGAGAGAGTGAGTGCAGGCGAGCAGGGCTGGGGCTGGATTTGGTTTTGTCTTTGCTTTCATCTGCTCCCAGCGTCTGAAGTGGCTCCAGTGGCTCGGAGTTGACTCTTGGTGTTGCTCTGCAGGGGCAGGGGGGCGAGCTGGCAACAAGTGACAGCGAGCGAGGGTCCAGCTGGCAGCAGGGGCTGGGAGGCAGCAGGGAGAGAGATGCAAAGTCCCTCCTCGGCATGGCTCAGCCACTCCATCTGGAGCTCCCACTCACGCCTGTGTCTGTGTGCTGATCTGGGCTGATCAGACATGAGCAGAGGATGCAGCGACTGCTGCAGGCTCTGGAATAAATCTCTAGGACGCTGTAATGATGGGTCTGACATCCCTGAGCTCAGTGCAGTGTATTATCTTCGGGGCCAGTTTGCTCAGAGATGAGTCTTTAAGTGAAGAAATGAGGGGCTTTTCAGGACTTTGGTTATTCTGAGCATCTTTGGGGTTGTGTTTTCCATCTCCTTGGAATGTTTTCACTCTGTCATTCCCTAAATGGTGCCTGGCTGCTGGACCTGATCAGGGCAACCAGGGCTCTGATCTCAGGTGGTGATCTCCAAAGCAATCTGCACTATCCATCAGCACGGATTTTGCTTCTGATACCTTTCCCATTGCTATAGCAACCCATCTGACGAGGATGCCAGTGCGCTTTCCAGGCGGTGTGTGCAGGGAAGCTGCTTCACCTGCCACCAAGCTGCCACCGCTCGTGGGGCAGGGCTGCTTGACTGGCAACTGCACACGGGTGCTGAGCCTGGAGGGGCAGAGGAGCTGCTGTCAGCTCCCTCAGGCTGACCCTGCTCTCCCAGGTGCCCCCACCACCTGGAGTTTCCCTGGGATATTGGGGTGATACAATGTAGGTGGGGGTAGTGCATGGTGCCTAGTGCCAGGACCTGGGGTTTCTCTCTGAAGGAGATGCTCAGGATGGTGGTGAAGGAGCTTGTCAAGGCCCAGTGAGCGTTAGGGGCTGCTTCCCTCTTCCCCCCTCCCCTTGCCTGCGGAGAGGCTGGAAGATGGGCTTCAGCCCCAGGGTGCTGATGGAGGAGGGTGAATGTTTGCCTGCTTTTGCCAAGTGAGCCTGTTCTCTCCTCCACGTCCTTCACACTCTGCAGTCACTAGATGGGTTCTAGGACGTTCTCTGTTCTGCTCTGCCTCCTCCTCCTGCTGTCCTGTGCTTCCTGTGCAAGCCAGAGGCCATCCAGCTGTGGCTGACCGTCAGGACAGCTGTGGGGCTGCCTTCCCTTTGCAGTGATGCTGCTGGCTCGGCGCTGGCTGGGGATGTGTTGTGTCCGGCGTGACTGTCGGGCTGCGTGAGCCCTGCGAGGGCCGGCCAGGGCTGCCTCGAGCCCAGCGGGGCTGTGCAGCAGATGGCACTGTTGTTTTCCCTATGAGTTATTGCCGTGGCTTCGCTGCCTCAGCGCTGGGAAGGGTCAGCGGTGATGGGAGCGGGGACAGGGCCGGCGTCCGGCTCCCTGGGAAAGCCCAGCACGCCAAGCTGGGCTCTGCTGTGGGGAGCAGAGCTCGGTGTTTGGGCACTGCTCACCCAGGAGGAGCCGTGTTTGTCTTCGTGAGTAACTGATGAGTAACATGAGCCAGCTCCATCCTGGGACACCTCACGTCCAGCCCCAAATCCGCTGTGGGTCCGCTGGGAGCCCTCAGCGAGGCCGTATCAGTCGCCGCGTGCCTCCTGTGAAAAGAAACCCCTGATCCACCGCTCGCTTTCGTGCTTGTCCCCGCTGTCAGCAGCCAAGTCCTCCCCCAGCGCTCTCCCAGCAGCAGGGAACGCGCGACCTTTGCATCAGCCGGGGCCGGCAGCGCGGGGTGCCCGCGCCGCTTCCCAGGCTGCCGCATCCCCGCCGCCCGTGTCGCATCAGGAGCGTTTCCCACGAGCCCGGGGCGCTGTGGCTGGACTGGGACAACCCTGGCGTTCGGGGCTGGCAGTGGCAGCTGCTGGCAGCTGTTTGGCTGCTCCCAAACAAAATCCATCCCGCTCCGCCCGGAGCCGGCTGCCGCGGGATGCGCTGGCGGAGCCTCCAGTTGTTGACAGGTTTTCCTGCTGGGATCGCCCGAGTGCAGCCCGCGTGACCCGCGGTGGGGTTCGCCCATCTGTTTTCCTTGAGGATTTGCATTTTTAAGTGGCTGGATTTCCTGGGGACCTTTTGGCTCCTAAGGCACCGCGGGCGCGCCCGGGGCGGGTGTGCGCGGGTGTCCCCACGGATATTCGCTGTCTCCACTGATATTCCCCTGCGCCGCACGCCTTGGCCGCGGGTCAAAGGCGATGTTTGTAGACATGAGCTGACGTCAGAGGCGGCTCGGTGCTGGCGTGCTGGGGGATCACAGAGTTTCCGCTCCCTCGAGGCCCTGCAGTGCAGCGGGAGTTCATCCTCTGCGAGGATTTACGGCACCCTCGGCGCTCCCGGGTTTGCTGTGGCCCTGAGGGTTCCTGCCTCCTGCGCTTGGAGCTACTGAACCTCACATACTCCCTGGAATAGGTGTAGCTGCAATTCGGTGTCCTTCACCACCCTGCCTGGAGAGGGATTTCAAAGATGGGAGAAAGGGAGAAGCAGGGTGAAGGGGCTGGGGAAAAGGAACGGGTGCAGCGGTGCCCTGATCGGTCGGAGAGGGTGGAGAAGCCCTTCCTTGGTCTGTCCTGCCCTGAGTGGCATCTGGAGAAAACCAGAAGCTTTAGATGTGGTTGCAGAGCTCTTGGATATCAAAACATGTGGGATGTCAAAACATATGGGATGTCAAGGCATCCCAGATCAGGCCCCGCGCTTCCCTGTAGGGTCTAGAACAGAAAGGGAGAAGGAGAGAAGATGAGTGAGATGTGGTGCAGACATTGCTGTGGGCTGGCCGGTGCTGTCAGGAGGGATCACTGGAGAAGCCCTCCTGGTATCCTGGAGGGGATGTGCGGGTTGCTGGCACAGCCAGAGGTGATGCTGTGCCCGGGACTGAGGATGTGGCCGTGTGAGCCTGCTCTCGTGTGGGCTGAAAACACCCTGCAAGACGAGTCTGGCTCATGGGTTTCTCGGGACATCCGCTGTCCCTTTTTATCTTCCGTCTTCCATGCAGTCCCACTCTGTTTCCCACTCCCTTGCCATAAACACCCTGCCTGGGCTGGCGGCAGGAAGCAAACCCTGCAAAGCGCTGAAGGAGCCCGGCCGGCTCCGTGCGAGCCCTCTGCACGGAATGGGGAGGTCGAGGTCACCCCTCAGTGCAGCCAGGAGGTCTCTTTGAAATCTTCAGCAGCCGCCCTGCCCTGCTCCTTTGGCCCCGCTGGCTCCATCCCACAGCGGATTTCCCACCGAGTGTTTCCTGCCTGTCCCTCTCGGCAGCGCCCCGCACGGACACAGCTCTTCACCGCCCCGGGGAGGTGACACCCCCGGCGTGACAAACAACAGCGGGCAGCCAGGGTGGCGTGGCAAAGTCCAGGGTGGGCAGGAACACCCTGCTCGTGGGGACTGCTGCGTGTCCTGAATGACAGGGAACAAGCACACAGCCGTGCTGCTGAATGACAGGGAACAGGAACACAGCCAGTCCTGGCTGCTCAGCCCCTCTCCGAGGAGGTTGGGCAGCTCTGGGGGCAGAGCCCGTGGTGGAATCTGCTGGGAGGGGATGGAGGAGGCTTCCCACGGTGGTGATGGTGGTCGAGATGTGCATTTCATTGGCGGTGCAGGCCCAGAAAGGTGCTGCTGCCCCAGCTGTGGGGTGTCTGTGGGTGCACACTGGGAGGGGGCAGCTGGTCCAGGGCAGGAGCAGCTGAGGGATGGGGCTGAGCTCTGCCTGTGCAGAGGCTGGAGGAGCAGGGCTGGGTGCCCTTTCTCTTTCATCATCATTATTATTGTTATTACTGTATTTCAATGATTAAACTGTTCTTATCTCAGCTCATGAGGTTTTTACCCTGGGAGAAGTCCCACACTTTCTGCCCCATGCTCGGCAGGCCAAAGGGAGCGCAAACCTCCCCCTCGTACAAATGAGGGCTCGTGGATGTTTAAGGGCCCTGTTTTTCTTGGCAGAGGTTGAAAGTCCCAGCAGGCTTCAAACCCTCCCGTTCAGCATTTCCATGGTGACAGGAAGGCTCTTCTGGTGGCTGTGCCGTCCTCGGTGCCACCAAAATAACGAGGCTGGTGCAAGCCCTGTGCCTTGGTGGGGGTTTGGAAGGCAGAGCCTGTGTCTGGTGTGGGAGGATTGCACACTTTCCTTCCCCAGTGCTGCTGGAGGGCAGCTGACTTTGCCCCACTGGGGTGAGCCCAGAAGGAGGAAGGGGTTGTTTAGGAGACCATGCCCAGCCTCCTGTGCTGTCACTGCGTGCGTGGCACTGCTGGCGGTGCTGTGGCATCGTGTCCCCGGACAAAGAGCCCGTCCTGTGCCTCTGCATCCCTAACCCAGCACGGAAAACATCTGCCCTGGCACTTTGCAGAGCTGTGTGAATAACTGATTAAAGGCAGAGGAAGGGGAGATGGCTGCTGGACGCTCCCACAGCCCGGGGGAGGTGCGGTTGTGCTGCTGGGAAGGCGTTTGTTTCCCTCCTGCCGCAGCACAGACCCTCCCCGCCAGGCTGCGGGGATCCCCACCGGCCCTGTGGAGGGATCCCGCCGGGATTTCAGCCGGGTGAGGCATCAGCCAGGCATCCATCCCTGTGGTGGTAGTGGCACAGCCCCTGATATGGCCCTTGGAGGGAGGGCAATCCCTGTCCCTGCGTGTGGCTCAGCAGCGTTTCCCTGGAGCTCAGCGGAGCCTGGCGGCCTCTCCCCCTCGCCTGGAAATGCAGCATGGGTCTGGGCACCTGGGACCAGCTCGGAAATTGGGATTTTACATCCCCTGCAAGCCCCATTTATGGCTTTTTTCCCCTCCTCTGCCTGTCGATGCTAACCGGGGCGGGAGGGCTGCCCTCTTGAAACGCGTTACAAATACGTGATGAAATGTATCCCTTCTCCTTAGAAAGCAGCGAGGAAATTCCCATTCTCCCACGGAATGTTTATATATTTTGGCCCAAGCTGTGCATCTTGTGCTGTCAGACACCCACAGATAGGGCCAGGTGCAGTGATATTCATCAGGATTTCAGGGGCCACCTCCTGTGGGTTTGCCTGTGTGGGCGCCCTGTGCAAAGTCTCCTGGCTCAGTGACTGCAGCCAGAGCCTGTGTTTCGTGCTGGGATCCAACTTTTCCCTGTGATGGCCACCACTGACCCCTCCCTGGCCACTGTGGGTGTCACAGCCCTGCTTTTGGGGCATTTATCCAGCATTTACTGGGGCCGGGTGCTGCATGGGGTGGCTGTGACTGCTTATACAAGTCCCCTTTGCACTCTTGCCGGTGCTGCTTGAAAGGGTGTTTAGTTAATAGGATTATAAAGCTTTCCTGTCGTCAGGCAACGGAAATCAATGGAGGCCCCCTGGGAATGAGCCTCATCCGATTTCCAGCACAGCTGATTTTCCCGGGTGTGTGCCCAGGGGCTGGAGTGCTGCTGGAGGGGGGATGCGCTGCCCCCTCTGTGGTGTTCCCCGTGCTGGTGGGGCCCCCTGGAAATGAGGAAAAAAGGATGTAAAGCTATTGGAAGGTATCCAAAGAGAATGGTAAAGGGTCCAGAGGGACCATATGAGGAGTGGCTGAGGTCATTTGGCTTTTTGGCTGGAGAAAAGGAGATGAGGGGAGACATTGAGGTCTGCACTTTCCTCATGAGGGACAGTGGAGGGGCAGCTCTGATTTATTCTCTGGTGACCAGTGACAGCACCCGAGGGAACAGCTGGAGCTGTGTCAGGGAGGGTTAGGTTGGGTATCAAGGAAAGATTTTTCCCCCAGAGGGTGCTGGGCACTGCCCAGGCTCCTCAGGGAATGGGCACGGCCCCGAGGCTGCCAGAGCTCTAGGAGCGTTTGGACAACACTCCCAGGCACAGGGTGGGATTGTTGGGGTGTCTGTGCAGGACCAGGAGTTTGATTTGATGGTCCTTGTGCGTCCCTTCCGTTTTGGGGTATTCTGTGATTCTCTGAAACGCAGAGGCTGCTCTCAATCCACTCGTGCCGGCCGTGTGTCTCACCAGCTGCCAGGATCCCGGCTGCAGCAGTGCCCGGGGTCCCACGGGCAGTCAGGGTGCTGGTGCAGCCCCGTGGTGCTGGCTGCGTGTCCCAAAGTGCTGGATGTTCCCCAGCTCCTGTATCCGCTGCTGGGCTGGTGCAGGGAGCCCAGGAATTTTCCTTTTCTCTGCCAAAAATGATGGCTTGGCCTGAAAGCTGAGAGCAGGTGCTGCTCTGCAGTGCCTGTGGGGCTTCACCCTCCTCTCTGCTGCCAGCAAACATCTGGGGACAGCAGGGGGGCAGGATGGGCTCACGGATGTGTGTGATGCAAAGGGAGCTCACAGCTGCCCTCCCCAACATGCAGCAGGCTCCCAGCCCTCCCTAGGGGGCTGCACCTCTGCGCTGCATGTGAGCCAGGCCTGGAGGAGCCTGGGTCAGGGAAGGAAGGGGCTCTGGGAAGGGGCTTTGTGCTCTCTGGACCAGAGCTGACAGCCTTGGGCTCTGCTCAGTCCCTCCCTGCCTCGTCCCTGCCCTCCCACAGCGGGTTCCAGGCTGGAATGCCTCTCCCTGTGTGACCCAGGGCCGTGCCTCCGGGGACAGCTCTGCACAGGGCACCAGCTCCTCTCGCAGCCGAGGCAGCCACGTGGAACCCTTCGCTGTCAGAGTGGGAGGGTGGGGAGCGGCTGAACGGGAGCCCTGAGGGAAACTTCCAGAAAAATCAACCTGCTTCAGGAACCTGGCCGTGCTAAAAGTGTTTCCCATCCCCTTGGCTATTAGAGAGGGGACTGTACGTGGTGGAGACTTCTTTAAACCCTGGAGCCTGCAAAACAGGAGTGAAGAGTAGGGACTGGGACAGCCTTTGGCTCGGGGTGTAGGGCTGGAAACCTCCAGGCTGCCAGAGCCACATCTCTTATCTCTGGAGCCCGGGGTCTGCTGCCTGCCAAGTGATGGGGAGCAGTGGTGTGGATCTGCAGATAACCTCCTGGCCGTGGGTAATGTGGGTTAGAGCATGTCTGAGGAGATGGGACTGTTTTAAAGCAGCATGGTGAGAGCAATCTCTGGGGCTGGGGAGACTGGAACCTCCTCCTCTGGGTTTGTTTAAGCTCCAGCTAAGCCCTGGAAAATGTGCTGAGGGGAGCAGCGCTGGGGGCTCGGCCAAGTGGGTGAATTAGTGGATGCTCCATCTCTGGCGAACGCTCCAGACTGTGCTGTGCTGGGCGCCAGCTCTGATTGCCCGCAGACATGTGCCCAGAGAGGTGCCCTGGCCTTGCTGCCAGCCTGCTCTCACCACAGACGGCCGCTGCTCTGGCCTGTTGGCAGGTGGAACAAATCCCTGCGGAAAAATCGCGATTGGTAACAGTGGGGATTGTCATGGCTTGCTAAAACCCTCAGCTCTCTGTTCCCCCTGGCTCCTTCTCTTCTCCAGCAAAGGTATTTGCAGTGGGAAGCACCCGGTCCTGCTGCCGGGCTGGCGTGGGGACAGCTGAGCCTTGCTGTGACCTGTGCTGTGCCCACCCGGTCCTGGCAAGCTCAGTGCCAGAGCTGGCCCCGGAGGGGACAGGATGTGCTGACATTTGGGAGCTTGTTCTTGGCCCCAACCTGCCTGTGCTGCAGGCCCCTCTGCCAGGCAGGTGTTTTGGGAAATGATGAGGCTTTTCCGTAGGTTTGGAGCCGCAGGGGACGGCGACGGGCGCGTGGCAGTTTTGTGGCATCGTCCCACAAACATCTGAGCAGCGCCAGCTGCAAAGCCTGCCGTGTGTGCCCAGCCTGGGGAGCGGGGCAGCTGTGCAGGGACACAGACAGCCCGGCAATCCAGGCACCCAACACGTGTGGGCCCTGTGCCAGGGGTTTCCCGGCACTGCAGCCACGCCCGGGTCTCCCCCGCGTGGTGCACGTGGGGTGGGGACACCACGGGGGTGTCATTAAAAGAGCTTAATCTGCTGGGAAACAGTTTTGGGGTGAAGCAAGAAGGGGTGGTGGGAGCAGCCATGGACTGCAGGGAGCTGTGTGGTCCCGTCCTCCTCCTTCCCTCCAGCAGTGGGGTGGAGCGGGGGGCAGGAGGGAGTGGGGGTCTGCCCAGGGACACGGGGTCCTTCCCCACCCCGTGTGCGAGCGGTTCTGGAACGGCTGTGTCGTGGTGGAAGGGCAGGAATCCCCTCCTAGAGCAGCTCTGCCCACCCGGGGGCTGCTGCAGTGGTGTTCCCATCCCGGGCTCTGTCCCCACCTCCGCAGGAAGGGAGGTGATGGAAACTCAATAAACTGTTGCCATGACAGCCCCGAGCACGGCCCCCTCCCGGTGCCGTACCCACCGTGACAGCTCGATATTCCCGGCTCCCCTGGGACTGATCTCAGGCAGGGACTGATCTCAGGCAGAGGCTGAGGCTGCTGGGTCGCAGGCAGCACATCCCTTTCACCCTGCCGGCGCAGGGGAGCGGTCTGGGAAGCAGAAAGGAGGCGTGTGGGTACCCGATGTTCCCTTTCCCAGGCGGGAGCGGTGGTCCCGGCCCCCCGGGCATCCTCCCCAGCCCCAGGAGCACGGCAGGTCCCCGTTGCTGCGGTGACAGTCTCCATGGAGACCGGTCCAGCACAGCTGCATCCCGGGGACCACGGCAGGGGCGGCCTTGGGGACGTGTCCCCCTCCCCACGGGGACACGCTGGCTCCCAGGGTGCACTGTCAGCCCCCCAGGGGAGCGTGGAAATGGAAATCCCGCAAGAGGCGAATGTGTGGCGGAATCCCAAGGAAACTAATTGGTTTTCCCCCACCCCTCCTTTAACGCTTGTTGGCTTTCGCTCCACACTGGTAATTGCTGCTCTGCACCCATTAAAAGGCCGTCTCACGCTTCGCACGGGCTTGATCGTGAATTAATTTTGCATACGTGTCTGTTCTGGGGAGCATGGGAATTTATTCAGGATGCTGAATGCCAGACGGGCTTTCCAAAGGTGTGAGGTGCTGCACGGGCTGTGCCTGCTCTCAGGAGTGACTTTGAGGGAGTGACAGTGGCTTCTCCAAATAAATACCTAAAAACAAGGGTGCTGATTCAAATCAGTGGGAATTTATTCCCACAACTAGTTTGGGACAAGACAGATTGTGGGTGCTTCTGTACATCCCGTTTGAAATCCTTCTTAGATGACAAGATGCCTTTGATTTTTCCCTGGGAAAGAGGTATCCTACCTGCTCACGGTCTCCTGGAAGTCCCACCAGGCTCCATCTCCATGTCCATGCCCATACCTGCCTCTCTAAATCTACCCACAGGCTTTCTGTAAACGCCACATTTCTCCAGAGAAATGCTGCCGGGTTGGGATTTCTGTGGTTTTGAAACCAGGTTCCCTCTTTCTGTTACTGAGAAGTGTCGAAGGGGAAGAGCTGCTGGGGTTTTCCATTTGCCATTTACTCGTCATGCTGCTTTCTTTCCCCTTTGCCTTTCTCCCAGCCCCGTGCAGTGAAAATAAACCAGCTGGTTTTGTGTCATTTCTCTCAAGTACCGCGCTCTGGTGCAGGATGCCGCGGTGTTTGGGCATGGAGTTGCAATTTCCTTCGAAAAACAAACTCACCATTGTTATTCCTGGGGAATTTCTTTCATTTTGTGGAGGTCTTTGATGCTTGACATCAAGCAATGGAGTCAGCTTTCCTTGGGGGGGCCTTTGTGAGTCACTGGGTGTGAGGAATGCCATGGGAGGAATGTCATGGGAGAGGTTGGTTGCTGCTTTTTGGAGCATCCCAAATGTTCCCACCATTGCAGCAATCCTCCTGTGCATGAGTTTGTCCCTGAAAGCTGCACTCACCTGTGCAGAGGTTCGTGGTGTGCTCCAAGTGATGTTTGTGCAAGGTGACAGAGGCTGTTTGAACCTTAAGGAGTGGAGGCACTTCCCAGTGCCGGAGCTGCTCTCTCCCTGGGGCAGCAGCGGAGCAGTTGGGGGCAGGATGCACCCAGCATAAAAATTGCGATGAATTTGCCCTGCAGTTGCTCTGTTCCTGCCAAGACTCTTACTGGAAAACAGTATTTTCCCAGTAATGGTTGCTAAGCACTGAGCTCTCATGATGGGCTTTATCTGCTCAGCCGGAGCTGCAACAATAAAGCTCCAGTGCGAAATGGAACGGGGGAACATCAGTGCCTGTGCTGGGGCTTCCCTGTCCTCCAGAGGCAACACCAGGAGGAGGTTTCTCCTTCACCCGGGCAGGGCTGGCCCACGCTGCTGTGGGGCTCCAGCAGCAGCTCAGTCCTGTGCCATCGAGGACGGCTCCACGCACAGGGGTGGTTTCGGTGCTCGGCCGCGGTTGCCGGCGGATTTGGGATCGTAGCGCGGTTTCCACTCACGTCAGCCAGACTGGAGGAGCAGGAGGATGAAGCTGTCATTTAAAAATTGCGTAGGATCATCCTGTCTGGGCTGGTTTGATGGCGGGGGATTCTTTGCTTTGTGTTTCTGCTGCAAATCTCCCTGCGGGAAAGGGCTCAAAGCCGCTCTGCCGGGTTCTGCTGAGGTACCGCTACGTTCCCCGGCGACTGAGGCAGGTGTCCGGGGACACGGGTGGGTGGACATGCATGAACTGGCCCCAGGAGAGGAGGGGAAGGTTCCACACCATCTCTGGGGCTGGGTGAATGCCCACAACATCTGGCTGGTTACCTTTGACTGAAGCATTCCGTGCACAGCAGCTCCTGTGTCCCATCAATCCACCGCGTCCCCTTCCTGTTGGTTTGAGATGGTTCTCTGGAGCAGCTCTTCTTTTGTCCAACCTCTGCTGCTGTTGCTGCTTTGCCTGGTGTCCCTCCTGGGACTCTGCACTTGGAGTTTTGCTTGCTTTCACGGTCTGCCTGCGTTTTTGTGACTTTTCCAGAAGGATTGTCCCTTTTGGCATCTTTATGGCTGCCAGGTGGGACATCACTGGGCTCTGGGGACCAGCAGAGCGGACTGAGCCCCTGCCAGAGCTGTGCTCTGCGGTGGCAACCTCTGAGTCTGTCCCTAGCCCTTGAAGTCCAGGGAAGCCCCAGAAACCAGGGCACCAGCGGGTGATGGGACTCTGACACCTCCACACCGCCTGTACAGAGATTCCCGTCCCCACGGTACAGATCAGCTGCTGAACAGGATGATGAGCTCCTGGGAATGGTAGCCCACGGAGACTCTGGCACTTGAGTGTGAAATCTGTGTCCTTCTCAGGATGTTTGGAAGGTGCAATCCCAGCTGAGCAAGCCCAGATTGTTACTGGAAAGGTGTTGTTGGAAAGCCAAGCTCTGCTGACCAGTTGTGTCAGGCGGGTGAGTAACCTGAGCTGGGCCTGAAGCACAGGTTTGAATCACCTTTCCTGGAGCCAGAGCTGTGGGCACTGCCCGTGCTGGGGGCAGGGTTTGGTGCTGGTGAAATGTGGGACAGTCCTCCATGGGAACTCACTTTGCATTGAGTCACCAAGGAATGGAGAAGGATCAGGACAGACACTGCCTGTGCCAGGGAGTTTCCAGGGCTGTGACACTGCCTCTCTGCCATGAAAAGAGTTGCCAAAATTCTATCAGTCAGCAGCTGGGGCATGGCCCTGGAAATTTTGCCTCATCCACGTGCTCCAGCTGTGATCTCGCCTCTCTCCTCCCCTGCAAATCCGTTCCTGGGGCTGCTGCAGTGCTGCCGTCTTGTCCTCGCTGCTGCTCATCTCAGCCATATGGTGGATGAAAAATCCGCCTAATTTCCTGTTAAAACTTAATTTATGGTGGCTTTATCCCTATTTGGTTTCGTTCCAGGCTTGCCCATTAACTCCCATTCCTGCAGCATGTAAGGGCTGGTGTTCTCATCCTTGCGTTTCCCCCGGGCACGATGGGCCAGACCCCGCTCCAGTCCCACGCTCTGCCCCGGCGTGCTGGGAAGGGGCCCAGCTCCGGCAGCGAGCGGCACGGAGGGTCCGGGTGTGTGTGAGACCCCTCCAACCCCGGCGTCTTGGCGCTGCCTCCCGCGCGGCTGAGTCAGCCCGGCGCTGGCTTGGCGCTGAGCGGGGCTCGCCGAGCCCGGCTTACCTAAGGCCGCAGGAATGCCGGGCTCAGCGGGGCTCCTCGGCTCTGCCCCGGCACCCGGGCGTGCTGCGAGCCGCGCTGCTTGTGGCCTCGGGCAGCGGCTGCGTTTGGGAAAGCCGGGAAAAGGCTGCACAGTCCCAGACCTTTGCCCTGCAAGAGACTCCTCAAAGTGAGACCCAAAAGCGCCTGCCTGGAGCAGGGTCTGTTCACCCTATTTGTGTCATCCCTGCTGGTCCCAGCAAGAAGGGCAGCTGTAAGGACATAAACTCCTGTTTGTTTGAGGGCAGTGGGGATTTGCATTGGGATTTTGCCCTGGCCCCTCTGTTGGGTACGTAGCTGGCCCCAGGGGCTGCCCGGTTGGGCGTGAATAGGTGAACCCACCAAACTGCTTCTCTAATGCTGCCCCCGCTGGGGAGAGACACCCTGGGTGTCACCCCTGTCGCTGAGCCTGGGCTCTGCAGCTGCTGAGGGTGAGGTGATGGCTCACGGACTCGGCCCCAGGTTCACTCTTGTTTGTGAGAGCAGCAGCACCCGTGTGATCCGTGTCTGCAGGTGATACACGGGTTGCTCCATGCTGAGATTCCCATTTCACTGCTACTGTTGGTGAAAATTCTGTAGGAAGGTGCTTTTCATAGCAAACCCACCCCGTTTTGTGCCATACCTCCTTTAGCAAAGCTCCAGTTTGGATTTGCAGGCGCTCTGGTGGGAAAGGCAGCTGGGAATGCTCACCTGGGCAAAACTTCCCACGCACAGTTGTCCTACAAATGAAGTGAACGCCAGTACTGGTGGTCTCCCTGTGCCATGCTGCATTCCCAGGGCCAAGCTGCATTCCCAGGGCCATAAGGCTCCTGAGCACTCTGTGGATGTGAATTATTTAAGCCTCACTGTGGTCCTTGGAGTGCAGGCAGGCGTTGAGCTGAAACTGCCTCTGACAATGGAAAACAGGGATGGGAGAAGAGACGGGAAGAAAAGGGGAGGCTCCAGCTCCGACCATTCGTGCTCCCTCTGTTTCACACCCTCTCATCCTTCCAGCTCTGCCTGTTTGCCTGTCACAACAGCCACAGGGAAATGCTGTGAGTGCTGCAGACGCGGTTTGATCATAATCACAAACCAACAGCAGGCAGGACCTGTTGTGCGTCTCCAAGACAATGCGCGGGCTTGGCGAGTGCCACGCATGTCGATGAGGCTGGGGAGCTCCCGGCAGGGCCGAGCAGCAGCCGGAGCCAGCACCGAGGTTACCCCGAGAGAAAGGAGAAGCTGGGGGCAGGCGGGGAGCCGGGGCAGGCTGGCCAAGGGCTGCTTCCCCAGCCTCGGGAGCGGCGGCGGCCGCACACACGCACGCACACGGGCGCGCTCGCTCACACGCGCGCACGCTCAGCCTCCCGGTGCAGCTCCTCGCGGCTCTTTGATTCGCGAGGGAGGAAACAAGACCTCGTAGGAGCGGCAGAAGCAGCAGCTGTTGGCAAGATGCGCTGACAAAATCGGACGGGGAGAGAGATCTCCGATCGGTTTCACCGCCTGGGCTGGACCTGCTCCTGGGAGAGGAGCGGCGGAGGAGAGGGAGGAGGATGAGCAGCCCCTCCATCCCCGGGAAGATGGAGGCAAAACCTTTGTTCAACGTGCAGAAGGCTCTGGTGCAGCCTGTGCAGATGTGCATGTTGGATATCCCCCTGAGCGTGCAGGATGACGATGTGAGTACAAGGCAAGGGAGCTGCCGGCCCGGGGCCGGCTCGGGGACACGGCGGGTGTGTGAGGGGCAGAGAGGTGCCGTGACCCCACCCCGGCACCATCCGGGGGTGGTGAACTTCTGGCAAAGTTGACGGTGCCAAGAGCTGGCACCGCCTCCAGATGTGACTGTTTCCTCTCTGGAGTGGTGTATTTTGAGGCAGACCGTGGCGCTTGCCAAATCCAGGGCACCAAAACGAAAGGAGGGGTTTGGGAGGGAGGGGAAGCCTTTCTGTGTGGAATAAGAGTGGTGCTGTAGCTGGATGCAAAAGGGAGTGTTTGCTGTGCGTGTCCTGGCTCCGCTGCCCTGGAGTGGCTGGCGGTGTGAAAGCCTGGGAGGCAGCTCTGCCTTCACACGCCTTGGTGGCTGCCCTGCCTGGTGTCACCGTCCCTGGGCATCGGTCCTGCCCTCTCGCTCTGCTGCAGCCGCAGCGTTGTGTTCACGATGCAAAAATTGGTGTCGATTGCAGCATTGAGGCAGAGCTTTCCCAATGTGGGTCAGGGGATCCCTGCTGAGGGCTCCTCTCGTCGCCTTAACCCTGCCCCTCGCAGAAAGCCACCCCGAATGTGACTGTGTGTGAAGGACCCCGGGATAAAGCTGCTGCAGAACCCAAAATCGGGGGCAATGCTTTTTAGGGCTGGTGGGAGGTGAGTGGTCGCTGCCTCACCTGTGTAAGGGTTTTGGGTGTGATCCAGGTGCTGTTAAGATTTGAGGCAAAACTTGCTTTGATTTTTTGGAGCAGGGAAAGCCCATCTCTTGCTGTGTGTGCTCAGGGCGTGTAGTGTCACTGCAGGAGCCTTAAATCTGGATTTTCTCCGTGGCCATCAACTGATCTGTCACAATCATTGTCACCTTCTCCTCAGCATTATGTGTGCGTTTAAAGAGGTGAAACGACAGCACAAAAAAGAGCCCAGATCCCTGGGAGGAGGCAGCACCTTCCTGCAGGGCCGTGTGTTGGATCCCGGCAGGGTGGGGAGCCCCAGCCCAGCACCCCGAGCGTCCCTGCAGGGACAGGGGACTTGCAGGGAGCCTCCTATATTTAGAAACACCCCGGGAGGCTTTGCCGGGATCGGCGGTGTTGCTGCACTAATGAGGATAATGAGGATACCTGTGACGGCCGCTGCGGAGCTGCTGGGGTGTGCCGGGGGTGGGCAGCGCGCCCCGAAAGCGCAGGTGCCTCCTGCAGCATTCCTGGGAAGGAGGGAGGAAGGGAGGGAGGGCAGCCGGGCAGAGGGAGGTGGCTGGAGCGTGGGATGAAGCGGGCGAAGCAGTGCCTGGGTGCTTTATTCTCCATTCCTAAGGCTCACGGCAGGCGATCTCCGTCCCTGCTCAGCAGTGCAATCTGGTGCTGGATTTCCCTGCGGCCCCTGGTGCAGCGCGGGGGATCCTCAGGGTTTGCCCGACACAGGTAGAGGCTTCCCTGCTTCCCTCCCTGCGCTGGGCATCGGCTGGGACTGGGGATTGCCCTGGCCTGGGTCACTCGGGGACCTCTGCTTGCTCGTCATATTCCCGATTTTTTGCAGAAAAGAGAAATAATTTTTGAGGAGGCTGTGCAATGTGTTAGTGCTGGGGGTTTTTATTTGGTTGGTTGGGTTTTTAACAATTCCTACGAGCTCTCTGGAGGCTGCTGGGTGACAGCCAGTCCTGGCAGCTGTGTCACAGTGAGGCACTGGTTGGTAACTGGCACGTCAGGGTGTCCCCAGCCCTCGGGTCACGGCTGGGGCATTAGTGCAGGGCAGGAGAGGTTAGTGCTTCCCTGTGGAAACCCGAACTGCTGGGGGGGGTCACACTGGGTCTCCAGCATCCCCATTTTCACGTTTCCCAACCATGCTCACATCTCCCAGCTCTGGGCCCCACTGGTGCTTTCACCCCCTGCGCTCTCCTGCACTGGGCAGGGTGGGATGAAGCCCCCAGGGGTGAGCACTGGCTGGCAGCAGCCATGAGCAGGAGGTGGCTCAGGGGCTGCTCTGCCTCTCCATGCTCGGGTACCCCTGCTCTGAGGCTCTGTTTTCCATTCCTGGGAAGCGGGGGCACAGTGGGCCCCATGGCTGGCAGCTCCGTCTGCTGCAAAACACAGCCTGGTGGGGAAATGCCAGCAGGGAAATCCTGAGTGGCGTTTTTGCCTGTGGGGTGATGGGGAAACTCCTCTTTCAGAGCTGAAATATTCCCCCAGCCAGGCAGGGTTTGGTGTCTCACACCCACCCGCAGGTCCCTGCTCATCTCCTGCCGTCGCTTCCCCGGTCTGCGTGGGCAGCGGGGAGGGAGCAGTGTTGGCATTTCCCCCTCTATTTCAGGACTTTCATTTCTATTTCAGGCTCATTAATTTCCTTTCTTCTTGGAGACGGCACAGGCAGGTTGGGAAAAGTTTAGGGGCTGCGTTACCTGGGGCTCTTCTGCAGGATCCTGTCCGTCAGTGTCTGTCACCAGCCGGGACATCCCTGTGGGAAGGCCTGGCTCGAGAAATGGGCTTTCCTCCTGCTGCAAATCCATTCATTGAACACACAACTGACCCTTTCCAGGCTGGATTCCCAGGGAGTTTTGACTTCAAAAAGGAGTAAGGCAAAGCCCAGGTTGGGACACCCCACAAAAACGTGAAGCTCTGGCTCAAGTCTCCTCTCCCAGGGCAGCAATTCTGTTGGGTCACCATCTCAGATTCCTGTTTTTCAGGGAAACTCCTCTGCCCCAGCGATGGACTGGGTGTCCTTTGGGGACATTTCACCAGCGGGCAGTGGAGCACTGGCGATGCTCGTGCCCACGTTCAGTGGGTGGCCAGCTGGAAGGGGCACATCCCCCCCAGGTTTCCCTCAGTGTGGTGCTGTGTATCAGGCAGAGGAGGCTCTCGTTTCTGCCTCCCTTGGTAGCTTTCAGTGGGGTTGTCAATCCCCCCTTTCATAATTCAGCCACGGCAGTTGCGAAATTGCCCGGGCTGCCTCTTTTGCTGCGATGGGGAGGGACTTCCAAGGCTTTGCTAATAAAAGAGCAACAGTTTCTGTGTCTGGGAGGTGGGGAAATCAATGAGCAGGCTGTTGCAAGTGACATAACGGCTTTTTGTGGCATCTCAGGCAGTTCCCTGACATGATGGAGCTTTATGGCTCGCTGTTTGTCAGCTTAATCGGCGACATCCACTCCCCGCCAGTGCGAGCCCGCGGGGCTGGGAGGGAGCGGTGAGCTGATGTCCCGCGGGGGTGGGATGCTGCTGCCCGGTCCCAGTGCATCCCTCCCGCCTGGTGAGTCTGTCCACCCATGGCTGGGCATCCCAGGGCGTGCCAGGCTGGTGCCATGCAGCGGTCGCAGCCCTGTGTCGTGATGGAAAGCACCGGGAAAGCCCCTCTTGCTGCGGTGTCCGGTTAATGCAGGTCAGGGGAGAGCAGCGCAGCCGGGGGCTCTCCCAGCACTGCTGTCTCCGAGCTGGACATTTAGTGAAGCTCTACAGAGTGAGAGGAAATCGGGAAAATCTCATTGTCCCGCTTAGGCACTTGCATCCTCCGGAGCCTGTCCTGGCCGTCTCCCCATCTTTGCCTTCTCCCTTTCTCCTCTGTGATGTCCTAATACGTGCAGTCGGTTTGACTTCAAAGTGGTTAGCAAATATTTTCCACTCCAGTGAGCTAATTAGTTAAATTACATTTCACATGCTAATTTATTCTTCTAATATTATTTTTTTTTCCCCTCAACATACTGAAATACAGGAGAAGATAAAAGCTTGGTTTGACCTTAGAGCCAGGCTCAGAGGAGCTGGAGATGGGAACAAATGATTAGTTCCCAGGTTTGCTGTAGCACAGGCTTATTCCCTGCCGCATTTGAGACCTCATTCGGTGGAGTTTTAAGAGTTTTAGCTGCTTGCAACCCGGGCATCCTGGGTGAAATATTGTCCTCTGGCTCAGAGAAAGAAAACTTTCAGATCAGCAGTAATGAGCTACTAATTTCCGGCTTCATTGTTCCTGTCTGCAGCACCGGTATCACCTTGGAGTGCTCCATAAATAGCTAATTAATCCTTGCGGGAGTGGGTGGGAATGGTGTTACTTCCCACATCGGGGCTGGAAAGGCTTTAACTGGGAGTCAGGTGGGGCCAGGGAGCTGATGCTGGTGTCAATCCCAGGCTGAAGCTGTCGGGGCTGGAAAGGCTTTAACTGGGAGTCAAGCAGGGACACGGGGAATTGCTGCTGGTGTCAACCCCAGGCTGAAGCCGGGGTGAAGCTGCCAACGGCCCCGAGATGAATCAAAGTCTGCCGTGTCTGTATCAAAGGCTGTTTCTTTTCCACTGCCTGCGTGTGGTAGATGTTATCGAGAGGGAGGAGCTGAAAGTGAGATCTAGGACCATTTCCTGACCACAGCCACAGTCAAAAACAGCAAATCCCTCCATCCCCGCTCTTGGCCAAACTCTCCTTTTCCCTCAGGCAAATCATGGCTTCGTTACTTTGGAGATAATGAGGAACTATGGAAAAATATTCCCGGGTTTCATTCTCATCCGTAAGGGCAGAGATTTAGGAGCGTGCTGTAAAGCCTTGGGATTTCTGGGCGGGCTGAGCCCACCCCACACCTTGTGTGCATGTGCAGCTCCGAGCCTGTCCCTGCAGCCCCCGGGGCTGGGTGGAGCCCCTCTGCTGACCTGTGCCGCTGTGCCTCTGTCTCAGTGCTGCGGGAGGCTCTCAAAGCACGGCCCCACGAGCCAGCTGAGCCCCACCAGCTGCACGTGTGAGTGTGCCAGGCCATGAACACCCTGGGCTGTGCCTCTGATGCTGTCCCAGGAGCTGTTGGGGTGGTGGCAATCCCTGTTTCCAGCCCTCGGTGAGGCGTCAGAGAGGGAAGAGTTGGTGTGATGGCTGAGCCCTTAGACTGGTTTAAAAGGGATGGGGAAAAATGTCCCCAATTGCTGCTGTTTGGGTCACTGACGCTAAAACACCCAGAGTCTTCACCTCTGCGTGTGCCTGTGCTCACACTCTGAACAAACATGTGAAACACAGCCCTGGGAGTGCCAGGCCAGTAATACCAGGGTTACTACAAATAAGCAGGTAGCAGGATGGTGTTGATGCAGACAAGAGTTGCTGAAGCAAGATGAAAACACAGACCTCTGGAGCCTCAGCCAGCGTCTGACGCAGCTCCCTGGGGTACAGCCTGTCTTGGGGCTCATCCTGGCCAAGGGCTTGTCATTGTTGCCTGAACTCTGTCACCTCTGGGCCGTGCTCTTTGCAGGTTTTGAGATGCCTGGTGCTCACCCAACGTCTGTGCCTGGCCCATGTGTGGCCACCCCAGTGGGTCTGTGGTGGTAACCTCACGTGTGCTGCAGCTCCCTGTGCTCACCAGCACTGCAGGGGCTGGAATTGCCTGGGCAGCTCTCACTGCTGCCCCGGTGGGGTTATTGGTGCAATTAAAGCCGTGCTAATTCTCAGTGTATTGCGAGGCAGAAGGAGCTGGCATTTCCATGTATTTTTCTAACTGGCCTGGCTGGGTCTATGCTTGAGAGAAAATGAGGTAAAATACCCTGTGCCACTTCCTCAGTTGGTGCACATCGAGGTAAACCCACTGATTTTGGTGGCGTCACCACCTGTCTCTAGCTAAGAACATGAGCTGATGTTCAAGGTGACCTCCCAGAGTGTTTCTCTGCTTCTTCACCCTTCCTCCCCGTCCTTCAGCACCAACTTTTCTGTCTGAAGCTTGAGGGCAGTGTGAGAATTTGCTCCTCGTGCAGCTCTTGCTCTGTAGATGTGGATCTCCCGGAGGTGCAGGCTCTGCCTCTTGCACTTCCCTTTTCTCCGGTGAAATGGGATCTCTTCCCTGCGCTTTCAGCTTTCTCTCTCTCTGCTCTCAATTTCCATCCCGAGGATCCCGTGGGGACCCTGGAGCTCGGCAGAGCCTCTCTCGTGGCTCCGGGCGCTGCCGAAGCGGCTGCGCAGCCGGGTCCCGGTGCCCGTGTGCTGCTGGCAGGAGCCGGCTCCATCGCTGCCCGCGGGGCTGGGCACCCTGACTCACGGCAGGCCGGCCACGGAGCAGCTGCCTCCCGACAGTTTAGTTCAATAAGGGCCCGTCAGCGCAATTTGCTGTCATCTGTCGCCGTGCATCGGGCTCAGGGCAGCGCCTGCAGGAGCAGCTGTTGCAGGAGCGTGCCGTGAGCGCTGCCCCGTGCCCGCGTGTGCTCCAATAAGGCGAATCCAGTTTGCTGACTGGTTTGGCACGGCGCAGGCCGACAAAGGCAGGTTCTTCGCTGCCTGCTTTGGGTCTTTGCCAGAGCACGGGGACGATTTGCCTCTGGCTATGCTGCCCTCCCTAAGCGGAGGTGGTGAGTTGGAGGTGTGGGTGTTGCTCCATCCCTCCCCTGCCCAGCCTCCCATTCCGGATCCGGCAGCGGGGCTGGAGCAGGGACAAGGCTGTCGTCTCTACAGCCGCTGGATTTGGATGGTGCCAGCTGCAAACACAGGGGAAAAGGAGGCTTTGCCCCATTCACACCATTAACAGCAGAGCATGGGTGTGACCCCGGGCATCTCCCATCCAGGGACTCCATCCGAGATGACCCTATTTAATTACCCCGTGTTCCAAGCAGCCCTGGGGCTGTGCAGCAGCTGAGAGCGGCAGTGCTGAGTGCGCCTGACCCGCAGTTAAACGCCGTGAGCTGGACCCTGCCTGGCCTCGGATGTGGTTGCCAGCACGGAGGCGGTGGCACCGCTCCCCGCTGACACGAGCTCTGCTCTTTGTGGTCCGTGGTGCTGCTGAAACGCCCTCCCGTCACACACAGCCGCTGCACGGCTGCTCCTCGGGCAGCACGGACGAGCCCCGGGGCTCCCGGCACCGCTCCAAAGCCAACACACGGCTCGGGAGGATCCCCTGCCCCTCGCTGCTCGCTGGTGTCCCTGTGCGGGAGAGGGCAGCTTGCTCTTGTTAGGCATTGCCCAGCACAGATAGGCACCGCTGCTGTGCCCAGATAGGGCTGGATTTAGGCCTGGGAACTTCAAATACTGCTAAGAAACGACCCTGCCAGGAGCCCTGCCCTGTAACAACTCGATTTGGCCGCTGCTGGCTGTTAAACGCTGTTTAGGTGCAAGGAGCATCTTTGGTTTCAGTGCAGCTGCTTGGGAGGTGGTAAAACACCAGAGGGAGGGGGGACTGCCAGTTGCAGGTCGGTGTTGGCCCTGTTATGAACCTGCAGTGCTTTGGTGGTGTTGTTGTGGTATCAACACTGCTGGAAGGAGTGGCTCCACTGCCCCACGAGTTGGCTCTCCCCAGATCCTCCTGCCTGCCCCATCATATGACAGTGGTGTAACTGAGCTGCTGGTTCAGTTGGGGCAGAACTTGTGATGTTTGGTATTTTTGTCTCCCGGCTCCTGGAGTCATGTGCGTGGCATCACTCATGGTGTCTGGAGAGGGCAGCACACGGTGCACCCCAGTGTTGTGGTCCAGACCTCAGGCTTTGGGGCACCACCTCCATGCAGATGCTGGTGAAGGCCCGACTTTAAGAACCTCAAAGGTTGTCTGCACCCAAAATCTGATTTGTCGATTTTCTTGTGTCATCTCTGCGCAGGCATCTCCTCAGCCCTGTGTCCTCACTCCTCTCCTGGCTTCGCTGGGCTCATGCTGGGGTTATCCCTGGGTGTGCTGGGGCTGAAGCAGCTTTTGGCAGCAGGACATCGGGTCAGTGCTCCCTCTTGACAGCCCAGGAGTGGGGAATCCCCAATCCCACCCTGCTGACAGCTGCCTTTGTAATTCGGGTGCTGTGAGCTCCCAGAGAACAGCTGGCAGCGTCAGGCCCTTCACCTGGGGGTGCTGAGGAGCTGTTTGGGATGACAAGGCTGGTCTGGGTGTGACAATCTTGGTGGTGTCTGGCTGTGATGCTGGTGACAGAGAAACGCAGTGCTGACCCGAGACGAGGGGGCTTCCTCTCCTCTCCTGCCTGCCAGGAAAGCAGCACCCAAAAATCCCCCTTAATAACCCCTTTCTGCTCATCCTTCTCCCTTTAGGCCCTCGTGTGCACTGCTGCCAGAGTCAGGGGTTTTTCTTTCATCACAGAGCCCTCCCCAGCACTTCTCCTTCCCATACTGGAAACCGATCGCGAGTTAAAAACTGCAACCAAGCGAGGAAGGAGGGGCAATGTGGTTTGTGGCGCCAGAGGCCGGGCTGGCCGAGCAGAGCAGCTGGGAGGCTCTTTGTGGGCTCTGGGGAGAAGAGCTGAGGGCAGGGGAGGCAGGATGGAGGAGCCGCTCCAGCCCTGTGGGCTCTGGCAGTGTCGTGGTCGTGGGTCGGGGAGCCCCTGACCAGGGGGGTCCCGCCTGGGCAGCCCTGGAGCTGTCTGGAGGCAGGAAATGGAGACTAATCCCTCCCCACCCTGCTGTGTGCAGAGCAAGAGGGAATCCAAAGCAGCTGAAAATCCCGGATTTCCCTTTCTGTTTGGCGGGGAGAGATTCGGGAAGCGCAGGGGAGGAGGCAGACAAGTTAAGTGGGTGCAGCTCCACCTTTTCCCGATGCCTCTGCCCCCACAGCCCCTGGGGGGATCTGGCCCTCCCAGCCCTCCCCGGTTATTTTGGGGTCATTTGAAGACCTGGCTGCTGCTGACAGTCCAGCTGGTCCCAGAATGGCCCCAGACCCCGTCTGAGAGCTGTGACACACTTCCATTGCCAGGGCCCCTCGAGTGCCAGCTGTGCCCCGGCACACCCACCCTGGGAAGGAGCTTTGTACAAGGTGACTCTCAGCCGGGGCTGGGGCAAGGAGGGGAAAGGGAAGCTCCCCGGGGGTTTGGCTGTTGTGAAAGATGACTCAGTGCATGCCCTGGCTGGGTGGCACCGTCTGTGCCGCTGTGTTACGTGCCCGCATGTCATGGAAACCCTGACATTGCTCCGTGCCCGCGTGGCACGAGTGGCATTGGGTAATGAACCATCCATACAGGTCCAGTGTTCACTGCTGAGGCTAAAAAAGTCGCCCTGCAACAGTGCTGGCAGCTCAGGAATGGATGGATCAGGCCATGCTCTCTATGCCATGGGAGGCAAAGATGGGAGAAGCTCCTCGGGGCCTCGCTGCTGCAGAAAGTCTGGAGGAGACCCTCGGGGAGCAGCTTGTTCCATTCGCTGTCTGCTCCCCGACCCTCCTGCGAGAGCTCGGGTGGGTCGTGTTTCCTCGCTGTTTTCCCTGCAGTTAGGGGAGCCAGAAGGAGCCTAAAATCTAATTTCCTACCAAAATAAGGTCAATGCTGTCGCAGTGTCCCTCTGGCCGTGCCCTCTCTCCCCAGACGACTTCTGAACCCGCTGACCTGCGTCGCGCAGATCTGGCTGAGGGCTCGCAGATAATTAAGTCTATGCAGAGATGATGAAATGAGATGGTTGAGAGGAGGAAAAGAATCTTGTAAATGCCCCAAAACATCTGTAGCATGAGTTCATGTATTAGTAGACACCAGCAAATCCACGTGGGAGATGCTTCTTACAAACACTTAACCACAAAAACATTTTCATTCTCAGTTCGTACATTTTTAGGCACCGAAAACAGTCTCGAGACACAAAACCATAGGAAGTTTCAGTGCTCATGGGATAACCTTTTCATTTTAATAAAACCTGAAATCCTTTTGGCACTCAACGTGATTCCCAGAGCCAAGGCTTGAAGGAAAAACAACATAAATCATGGACTCGAAGGTAAAAAGTTGGGAGGGTCAGCAGCCCTGTGGCCGCACTCAACCATGGTGTGACTTGGTGGCACTGGATGAGTTTGTTGATATTTGTGCCACTGTAACTGAGGGACAAACCTGGCCCTCAGCCTCTGGCATACAGTATTGTTTGGAAGAACACTGCTCCTCCACGCCAAAGCCCCCACAACAAAAAGAGTTCTGCTGGCCACGGAGAGAGGCCCTGGAATAACTTCCCCCTCTCAAACAATGCAGAGCGGAAACCTTTCAAACTGGTAATTACCAAAGGGAAAATAATTTTTTTTAAACATCCTTTGTCTGAGCGCCTAACAATACCTGGGAATGCTAAAAGACTTTTCCAATTCTTAATTGACTTTTCAGCCATGTCACTGCTTGTTTCATCTCTGCAAGAGCCGGCTCGGGGCTGGGCAGTGAAACTTTCCCTTTCCAGCTCTTGCCAGCCCCTTTTCCTGACTCTCACGTGGCCAGCAGCAGTAAGCGTGTGCTCAGGCTGTTACAGCAGAGTGTTTTCATGTCCACTCACTGCGTCCCTGCCCAGCCCGTGGTGAGTTTGGCCCAAATGACTTGGCAGGGGCCGCGCAGTGTCAGCACCGGGGCGCGCTGGCTGCTGGTCCGGCTGCTGGACGTCTCTCCTGCTGCTGCTCCTCCTGCAGCTCCTCTCCCTCATCCCTGCGGCTGTTCCAGGCCCTCTGGCTCCTCTCTTGGCTGCTCACTTTCAGTCACATCAGCTCTTCGCTCTGCTGGAGCCTGGCTCCAAGGTTTCACTCCTCACTTCAGATCAAGTCAGCTTTCCTGCAGCTTCCCGACGCGTCTGGGGTTTGATTTATGCTTTCCCTGACGTTTGTGTGGTCAAAGGAGATACAGGACCATTGCTGGAACATCCTTTTCATATCCCCTCTTAAGGGGCTTTGTTCCTGTTTGACTGGGTTTCTTATTTTCAGTAATCTCAGTTCTTTATTGGTGTTATTAACGCTGTGTGTGTGGAACACCTTGCTGTTGCTTCGCTTATTCCCACGATCTGGCATTTAAATCTGATCCACCTTATTCCTGCACTGGGATAACTCTTTGTGCTACGTGTAAATCTGTTTTATTTCCCTACCTGTGGCTCTTCAGATGAGCTCAGCACCTTGCAGCCTGTTTGGCTCCATTTTTAAGCTGGCCTTTGGATATAATTTAATCTTGTGCAAGGTACCGACTCCATGTGCTTCTTCCCTGTGCCTGTGCTACGGCATCACTTTTCTCTTGGACTCCTCAGCCGCTCCATGGCATCATTCCCTCCCCTCTGCGTGTGTCCAGGCACGTCCTTCCAGCAGCAGGGGAATGAATGGTGCTGTTCAGGTTCAGGGAGCTGAGTCTGAGCGTGCTGGGGTGGTGACACAGGGAGAGCAAGCAGCGTGGGGTCAGAGCACGTCCCCAGGTGCTCGGTGACGCCCTGCACGTGCTGTCACCCGGGCAGAGGGCAGGGGGGAGCCTCTCCTGGCCTTCCCTAGCTCAGGAGAGACCCAGTGGGAATAAAGCTGGAATAAAGCTGGAATAAAGCTGGAGCATGGGATGCACAGGCTGGTCCCAGCTCCCTGCCTGTGTGTCTGGCACGGGTGAGGTGGGGGTACCTGTCCCTGCAGCAGCACAGCCACCTGCACCAGCCAGGAGCTTGGGCTGGGGTAGGAGCTGAGGAGGGGGAAGAGCCTCTCTGCCAAGCAAACTTTCCCTGTTATCCACTGGGATTTCTCCATGGATCAGTTGCCAGAGCCTCCCATTTCTGGGATTCTCCTTTTACACGATTCAGCTGAATGTGTCATTCTGGCTGGTTGTTGTCTCTGGAAAATTGTGCTGCCTGCCCTTGGACGTGTTTTTGAAAGGTGAGCAGAGCCAGAGCTTTGCTGTGTCCTGTATCCACCCAGGTGCTGGATGTGTGTTTTCAGTATAAAATGAAATCTCGCTATTTCATTTAACTTTTCTGGGGGATGAGAAGGGCCGGCTCGATTTCAGAAATGAGTTTCCCTGATCTTCAGGGGCTACACCTATCCCCACCTTTCCCTGGAAACTTTTGTGGCTCCATGACCTTTCCCCTGTTTTCGAGCAGTGCTTTTCCTTTCCCTGGCTGTTCTGCAGAGAGCCCATGCAAGCAAGGATGGAAATTACAATAACGGAGCACCTGGGAGGCTTGAACTCGCCACACACCGATTGCTAAGCAACACAGAGAAATGTTTTCCTGTTTTCCTTTCGGTTGCAAGCACCTTAGGTGGTATTTGTTAAAAGAGCTGACTGAAACATTCTGGCAGAAAGGTGATAGGGAGATAAAAGCTGCCCCTAAAGACAAACAGCTCAAGAAATAGTCCTTACCAGAGGAGCTCTGGTGTGTGTGCAGCAGTCTAATGCCTGCTGAACTCTGGCTGGAGAGCCACGTGGGAAAAAGGGAAAACGCTGCCACCCAGAGCTGCAGCTGCAGCTTCCTCCCGGTGCAGGGATGGTCCCTAACAAAACTCGCTGGGTGTCCTGCGATCCCCCCGGATCAGCGAGCTCTGGGTGAGCTTTGGTCCCTGCATCCCCCCGCCAGCAGTGCCCTGCCAAATGCTGTGAGGTCTCTTGGTGCTTTTCACACGTTGGGCCCTGCTGTCTTTGGCTTTCTGGGCACATTTTAATGTCAGTTTTATATCTTGCCTCTTATTTTACTGAATATTTTCATCCTTGCTGCGAAGGAATCCAGGTGCCGGCCCAAAGCGTGCTGTGGTCACTTCTTCCTGAGAAAGTGGCTTGATATCCCCCCACCCCAAATGTTGGCCTTGTTCTGATGAGCTTTTAGAGGTCAGAAAGCTTAGAAAACAGAGGTTTGTGTTGTCACTTGCTGCCTGAATGGAAGCTCCTCAAATACTTAATAAATTGCCTGGAGAAGAGAAGGTTCTGGGGCAATCTTAGCATCTCAGTGCATGAAGTGGCTTCAAGAGAGCTGAAGAGGGACTTTGGACGAGGGTCTGGTGTGACAGGACAAGGGGCAATGGCTTTAAGATGAAGGAGGGTAGATTTAGGTTAGAGATGAGGAAGAAATTCCCTGTGAGGGTGGTGAGGCCCTAGCACAGGGTGCCCAGAGAACCTGTGGCTGCCCCATCCCTGGAAGTGTCCAAGGCCAGGCTGGATGGAGCTTGGAGCACCCTGGGACAGTAGAAGGTGTCCCTGCCCATGGCAGGGGGAGGGAAAAGATGATCTTTAAGGTCCCTTTGACCCCAAACCTGTTGGAATCCAAAAAACCTGTTGGAACCCAACCCCCCAAAAATTCCATGACTCTACTACGGCCAAGGGGATGGTGTGAGGAGTAGGATGAAGGAGAAATCTTCCTGCAAGCTCTTGAGTCTCCAAGGCCTGTGGAATAATTGCGTTGCCATCGCTGAGCTCCAGGAGCCGCAGCCTCCGCAGGAGCTGCCGTAGCCCGGCAGTGCACAGGGGCTGCAGGAAATGAAACACAGCAGAGCTGGATGGAGACTTTGAGATCCTGATTGCCTGGGGATTTGCTGTGGTTCCTCTGCTAGGAGCTGACAGTAATTAGGGGCTTGCCTGGCTGTGTTAATGCTCGGTGTGGAGGAGGGCTGTTCTCCTGAATTAACCCGGCTCCGGATCGGTGGCTGCTCGCGGGGGGCTGTGGGGAGCAGGGGGTGCTGCAGCTGGGGAACAGCTGTCCCTGGCAGGACGGGCACAAAGTGCAGGAGAGCCCGAGCCAGCCTTGCTCCCTGCCAGCACAAAGAGTTCACAGTGCCTGATCCGTTGGGAAATGGCCCCGAGAAAGGCCCAAAACCTGGAGGCAGAGCGAGCCAACTGCCCTGGATCTGAAATACTCAGCAGAGAATCTCCTAAAATCCATGCCTGCTGTAAGCTGTGGCAAGTGGTGGGTGGCTGTCACCTAAAACCTGGTTAAATCAGGGCACTGATCATGCTGCAAGTGAGAATTGGGTCTGTGGGGGCTGGCTGAGATCTGCTGGTCCCCAAATTTGAGGAGCAGCTGCTGCAAGCTGACATCTCTGTACAGATGGTATGAACGGAGCACGGAGCAGTGACATCGTTTTCCCTTCTTGCACAAGCTTTTCCCCTTGTCCTGAAGTGGGAGAGATAGTGGTTGTTTATTGTTGGCTTACTATTATTATTATTATTATTATTATTATTATTATTATTATTATTATTATTATTATTAATTATTTAGTAATTATTTAGTATAAAATTCCAGCTGAGCCTGGGCAGTGAAAATGAAAGCCTTTTCTAATTAAAATCGGAATGCCCAAAAACTTTTGATCTAGCTCATAATGCCTAACCTCTTGTTATTAATTCCTGTAAATAGGGAGCACTTTTCCTCCAAAATGCCTTCAAACCAGCAAGAAAAAGGGCTTCCCCAGCTGCACAATAGAAGGAAGTGCTACGGGCTCCGTGCTAGAGCCCGACACAGACGCGCCTTGTGAGCTGGTGCCAGAGGCCGGATAATGTTGCAACTCCCACATAAAGCAGCCCAGTTCCCCTCAGAGGCTGCTGGTTTGGGTCCTGGTTCCCTCGCTGGAGGTGTGGGATGCTCCAGAGGGGCTCAGCTAGAGGTGGGGAGGGTGATTCCTGCCTTCTCTGCTCCGGGCTGACGTCAGCTGTTTGCGGCTCTTGGCGTCGGTCCTGCTGTAGTTTCGCTGAGGCTCAGAGAGAATTCGGGTTTGTTGGGGTGGTGGCAGTGCCCTGGGGGTGGTGGCAGGAGCGCTGGGGTGTTGGCAGGCAGCTGATGCCACGCCCCCCCTGTGTCTGTGAGCCATGCTATGGGGTGGGCAGCCCTGCTTGGTGGAAAAGACCCCCACAGCAGCACTGGGCACAGGAACTGGGTCACTGTGAGTTTTGCCCTGTAGGAAATAAGCTGGAAAGCCCTACTCAGCAGCAGGGCAGGGAGATGAAGGCAAAGGAGGGCTGGAGGATGGAGCTGAGGGAATTCTCAGACACCACGAGCCCAGAAGTGCTGGGGAGAGGCAGCTCGGGGTCCAGGCTGAGCCCAGTTATTAACTGAGGTCACAATCCGCAGGTCCTGACCGTAACAGATTGACCCAAATTGATTCCAAAACCAGAAACTGGCTTAGAGTTTCCAAAAGCCTCTCTGTGTTACCCTCTCCCCGTTACTGACCGTGCAGGAAAGGCTGGAGACTGCGGCAGAGGAGCAGAGCTGCTCTGCTGTTGGCGGTGTGGGTTTGTGTTTATCCAGCCAAGAGCTGATTTCTGAGGGGTGGGAGGACACAAAGTGATGGATTTCCCACAGCACCCAGTTCCTGGGCCTGCCAGAGTCGATGGGACATTTACAGATGACATCAAAAGGCTCAGTCTGTTGTGAAAAGTTTTTTGCTGAGTTTGCCAAGTGCAAATTGACAGTATATTTTTTTAATGAGTCACTCAAGCACTGATCGTTTTCTTAAATCCCTGAAGTCACGTGCACGTCAATTAATTGCTTTTTGCAACAATTTCTAGACCTTCAAGGGTGCCAGGGGGAAACCTGAGGCTGTGATCCTGCCTGTTCCCTTTCAGCTGTGTGCTTAGAGGCAAATAAGAAGCCCTGAAAAGTTATTTGTTTTGAATCTCATGATTTTGAAGAGCCTTGCCCCTGTCGGCTGAGTGTTTGGGGTTAGCTATGCAGAGCAAACATCCTGAACCTGGGCTCCTGACCCCGCTTTGAGTGTTTTGCTTTTCAGACCCAGAAGGTTCCCAAGAGAGGAGAAAGGAAACTGACTGGCTATTTTTAAACCCTTGCAGTTGCCTTCCTGCCTTATATTATTTATTATCCATTATCAGAAGTGTTTTTCCCCTGAAACCATCTTCAGTGGTCAACCGAGGGACGGTGGAAATTGCCCATCAAACAGAGCTGCATCTTTCTGCAGAGGTCAGACGAAGCTGGAGGCTCTGGGAGGGCTTTGCCAGCTGAAAATGAGTGCTGCTGTTGTTTGCTGTGTGCACTCGAGCGGTGCCAAGCGATTCCAGGGGTGGGCTGTGATTACTCTGCCCTAAGACTCGAACATGAAGCAAAGCAGAGCCTCCCTCCCAACGACTTCACAGCCCAGAGAGGCAACGCTGATTTCTTCTGGAAAACCGGTCCCTGCCTCTGATTTTGGCATGTCCTGAGCAGAGTGATGCACGCCGCTGAGTTTCACAGCACAGCTTGCAGCATCACGTGGTTCCTGTGTGATGTGTCAGTGGGGTTGGGGACACCTCTGCACCGAGCAGCATCTCATCCTCAGAGAGCTCCAGTGACCCGCCTGCCACTGCACGGTGACCTGGGCAGGGGTCAGGGCTGGATCCCTGTGCCGGGGCAGGCTTAAAATGTGTGTTGCCCCCAGAGGTGGGGGGCTGCCATGGGCAGTGCAAGGCCCTGCTGCTGGGCTGGGTCCCCTTTCCCAGGGTATCCAGGAAGTCCCCTTTGACCTCTTTGGCTCTACATAAAGCAGGACAATAGCCCACGTTGTCCTGCCTCATCCTTCTGCCTGGTAAACTTTCCAGTTTGAAGCCTATCACAGCCTGGCAGCTTTGTTAATCCCTTCCTGCCCGGGCAGGAGCTGCTGGTGCCCTGGGCAGAGCTGGATGTGTGAGCCTTGGCTCCGTGTCCTCACTGGAAATAAAGCTGCGGGGCTGGAAGGCCCTGGGAGGCCGATGTTATTTCAGCTGCAGAGGGAGCTGAGGCATGAAAGTCCAGGTTTTGGTGGTGTCAGCAGCAACTGCCCGGACGCTGTGCTGCAGTTTCTCAGCAGTGTGCGAGGAGGGAAGCGGGAGAGCAGGGGAGGGCCGGAGCAAGCTGTGCTCGGCGCAGGGGGCTCATGAATGTCAAACAGTTTTGCCCGTTTCTCTCCGCCTCTGAAAACAAAATTATGTTGCGGGGGCTCTCTAAAGTGGGATCTGCAGCCCCGCTGTCCCCCAGGCTCGTTTTGCTTTCCAGAGTCCTTGCTGGGCCGAGAGCCGGTGCCCTGGTAGCTAATGCCCCCTTTGCCTGTGCATGGCGGGG